>PVIC010003791.1:0-29522 GCA_004025085.1 Thryonomys swinderianus | reverse complement strand
AAGAGAAATGCTCTTAATTTCATAGGGGAAGGAAAGCAAATCTGTTCCCTAAAACACACCCTCACTCTGGCCCTAGTGACACACAACAGTGACCTCAGCACCCAGGAGGCTTGGGCAGAAGTGTTACCACATGCAGCTTGATGCCCTTCTGAGCTTTTCAATGAGTGTGAGGCCAGCCTGAACTATAGAACAAGACCTGGGCCCAAAATCCCAAACATAATGATCCATTTTTTAAAACACACACTCAGACTAGCAGTGTTACCAAGAGAATTGGAGATTCCAGTCGGAAAAGCTTGTCTTCTGGGGCGTGAGGTGGGCTACACTCGTCTTCAACGGCTCCTCGATGTTCCCTGAGAGCCATGACCAGTTGCCCTTATGGGGTGTTCAGGGCGCGAATGTCCCTTCCCATCAATAGTGACAGTCGTAGCTTTTGCTCCTTTAACCTGGGCTCTGGCTCCGGCATGTGGTTTATGCGGCTTCACTTGGAGAACTCTGCTGCTGAAACAACAGTGGAAACAACTTTGGAGATTTTTGTCCTGCCCATCCCTAAAGAAAATTGTTTTAGTTTCTCACACTCATGTCTGGTGGCCGTGAAGTGGTAAATCACAACACTGGACAATCATTCCAGAGCCTGCCACACAAGTGTGTCATGCTAAATGCTGTCAACACATGCAACTTAACTTGTTTCATTTTTACTTGCCTGGATAGTCAGATTTTCATTCTAGTTTCATACCCAAATGTCAAACAGTAACAAGGATTTCATCTAAGAAGAAATATTGTTTATTTGAAATTCCCTAAGTTGCTTTGACAGCAGGGAAGTAGAGCTTTTACCAATTTAGTGAGAAACTAATGTGTTATATACATTCATCCCAATGTGTATATGAGCTCTGAAAAAGGGAGAATCTCATCTGCTCCCTGAACAAGATTGGGGAAATACATTTCAATGCTGGGTTTCATCACTCTTATTTAATAAGCAAGAAAAAGCAAATGGAAGCATTTGAAACGCTCTGTACTTTACATAGTCCTTAAATATTCTATCTGTCCTAGCCACACCACACTCTACTTTCTACATGTCCCAAAACAGATCTGCTAAAATCTGTTAAAATCTCTAAGTCTGTGTTTATGTCTTTTTGCCAGTTGTGTCAAGCTTTTGTGCAAGGGTCCCAGCACGCACCAAGGAGAGAAGGGAGCACCTGAAAGTCCAATTTACAGAAGACAGAACTTAATGACTTTCTTAAAGTAAAAAGGCACAAATGATGAGAGTTAGCAAGTATGGAAACTCTAGCTCCAGCTGAGAAGCTGGCTGGCGTGCTGGGAAGCATGGCCCCTTCCCAGACACAGTGGTCCAGGTTCAAGAGAGCTCCCACCCCACAATGCACACTTTTGTGGAGCCCCCCAGTACCCATCTGCCCCCAAGGCACTTTCTCCTTTCTCTGACCTGATGAATGGCTCCATCCTTCCCCGGGTGCTCAGGCTGTGAAACTCACATGCTAACACCCTTGTTGATCTCTCTCTCCCCCTCTCTCTCTCTCTCTCTCTCTCTCTCTCTCTCTCTCTCTCTCTCTCTCTCTCTCACACCTTCCCCCTGCCCTTGTCCACCTCCGTGGACAGCCCAGCGTCCTGTCCAAATGTCCTCCGATCATTTTACCCCTTTCCCTCCCCAAGTCCACTGCCATGTAGAAGCTGTGTTGCATGTCCAGTGGGTCACTGGTCAGTTTCTAATCTGCTTCCCCACAGTCCATGCTCCATCCTCACCTTTATGTGATAGCGATAAATCATGATCCAGTTGGGCCTCTTCCTGTTCTCGAAAAGTCCTCCACACAGCACACAAAGCCATGTGATCCTCTCCCACCTCCTATTCCCAGTTGTATGTTTGCTATGCCCCCCCCCAGTTCCTCACGTGATTGTGCCCATGCACCCCTTTGGCACACTCACGCCTCTCTCCCAGGAAAGATCCTGACCTGTGCCCACAGCAGGCTTTCGCATCCCCTCCATGACCCAGCTCAAATATGCCTTTCCCTGGGGAACCTCCCCGTGTCTTCCCATACGTCTCTTTCTGAACTCTTGCCCAACACGCTGGCAGTGTTTGCCAATACGTCTGCCCCGAGCGCTATGTCACAGTTCCCTCCAAGACAGGGGTCCTACTGTCACCAGTTCCCTTGAGCAGTATCTGCCTCAGAATGGCATCCCAGGAAGTGCTGGCACACCGAAGTCTTCGTGAGCTGCTGCCACCTTCACCAGGCTGAGAGGCGAAAGTGCGGGGTCCTCTGTGCTGCCCCCAGCTCACCTCCTGCGGGCTGGCTGCTCAGGGATGGACCTTGGAACAGCGTGGCTGGCTGGGGTCTGAGTTTCTTCCCAGCTTCGTGATAAAACCACAATCCTCTGTCTGCCAGGATAGTGGTGGCTTCGCCTCTCTGTCCAAGAAAGATGTTTAAGCCCTTGCTAACTACACATATGCATACTTATTAATAAGAACAGACACTGGAATCAGTTCACAATATTCTTTTTTTTTTTTTGAGACAGGGTCTCGCTTTGTAGTTGAGGCTGGCTCTGAGCTCACTATGTAGCCCAGGCAAGCCTGGAACTCAGCAATCCTCCTATCTCTGCCTCCCAAGTGCTGGGATTACAGGCGTGAGCCACCATGCCCGGCACTGTGGTATGTGGTATTGATGGCTGGTGGGCATGAGTCTCCACGCCCAGCATTGTATGTGGTTTCTGGGGATCAAACTAAGGACCTTGCGCTTGCGAGGCAGGCACCGGAACCTCTGAGCTAACCCTCTGGCCCACAATATTCTTATTTTGATGATAAGAAAGTTTCAAAACATAAAAATTCAGTAACCCTTTAATTTTCCCCTTTCTAGTTTGCTGTTAGGAGAAGAACCTTTCACTGACATCATGATTTCACTGCCAATAACTAACGGGTGCATGTCCCAGATCGCCCAGGTCAAGGGTAGCAAACCTATGGCACACACATCCTTGTGTTTCTCTCTGTTTTTTCTCATACGAGGGATTGAATTCATATCATTGCTCTTTTAAGATAGAAGATTATAATGTAGAGTTGTTTTTTCTAATGTTAATAAGTTCTGATAACCCACTACCAGCCGAGTTGTTTTTTTTTTCTAGAAGAAAACCTCAGAATCAGGTCTAATACCAGGGTTGGCTCTTTGTGATAAATAGGTAGAGTTTGGATTGCAGTGTGACACTGAGCCTCTAAAAGGCTCACCATCCCTGGCGTGGGTCATCAAAAGTCTAGTGGGAGGTAATGTCACAGTGGAAGGAAAATCATCATTAATCAGCCAGTTGTAGAGGAAACAACCTGAAGCATAATGGAATTCACGCAAGCACCAAACCTTCCTCTGCACCTTTAAAATATGCACTCACACATGTCCAAGTAGTTGTTGATCCCATAGAGAAAAAGGAGAGCAGGACAGTAAGGAATTAAGAAAACCACTTGATACGCTTCTTCCTGCGCAGATGGATTAGTAACTGAAGCCTTCAAGAGTATCGCTTTGTAACTTTCTATCAAGAGAAACAGCCAAACTTAGCAGGAGAAGTAAAAGACAGTGCTTGGTTTGCCCCCGTCGAGACAGTCTGTCGTGTCTCTGAGAGACGCTGGCCTCTCGCATTGTGGCCTGAAGGGTTGGCCTGAGGTTCCTCCCTCTCTTCGATGCACAGCCCTCAGCGTGCAGACGTCCAGCACAGTCACCACCGAAGACGTCCACGCTGGACACAGCAGCTCTCAGAATGTAGTATGTTACTAGCGTGTGGATCAGGGCTCTCCCCGTCCTGTGCTAGTCAGCAAAACATCACAGCAACCAGAGAGAAACAAAGGCAGGGAGCAAGTTATTGCTCTGAACTAATAATACACGCTCCTGGACCCATTCCACCATCCACGTGATTTTACCTTCAATTCGCTCTTCTCCTCTAATGGCCTCGCAAGCCCTCTTGTGAGACTGAAGTCAATATAAGTAAATAAATAAAGCTTCCCGCTCACCCTATGTGTGCAGCTCAAGGGCACAAGTACTGCAAGCTGACTGTCTGCATCAAACAGGGTCGGCAGCCACCTGGAGAAGCTAAGACTGAGGGAGGATGAGGTCTGGGGCAGAAAAGTCACGGACTCGAGCCTTACAAGTGGATTTAACCCGGTAGCCATCGCTTCGTGTACTGGATGGTGCAAGGGCCCCCGTACACCTGTTCCTCCTGGGTCCATCCTTTCGTCGGGGCCACCGCCGCTGCTAAACTTCTCATGACCTCGAAGTAACCCACTCTTGGCTCTTCTGTCTGCCCCTCTCATCGGCTCCCGCTTCAGTGTCGCCCAGGAGCTGGAAGTCTGAAATCTCTCTTCCCTTTCTCTTCCAAAGTCACCAGGATCCACTTAACCCCCTGGTTACTCCAAGACGGTCTCATCTATACTTTTAATCATATGTGCAAAGATGCTGGCTTTGGTCATATATTTTAGGGGGACAAAAGTCAATTAACAACAGGCACTATGTCAACAGCTGCTGAAGATCCAACCCAAGCTCCTAAAGGTCTCAGATCCATGAGTCGTAAGCCTTGGACCCCGGCCTCCCGCAGCTCCAGCTTCTCCAGCTGCTGCCACTTTGCCACTGGCTCCCACCCCCACTGTCTCCGGAGTTGTTCCTGCAGTGCGTCCCGGCACTGCACCTAGGACACGTTTCCTCCCCTGCTTCCTCATCACCTGAGCAGGACCCCCCAGGGCTAGGGCCCCAAAGCAGCGGTCAGTGACAGCCGCAAGCAAAATTTAACACAGTAGCTTTACTTGGCTTTCAAATGTTTAAAAATAAACTGTAATGAATTGCCAATTTTAAAAAATCATGTAAAAACCTGCCTCTTGGTACGGCAGCTTGAAGCCAGAGGACCTGCTGGATCCCCCACCCACTCTCTAAGCCGCCTCCACTCACCCCAGCCTGTGACCCTCACTGCCCTCACCACTGGGCTTTGTGGGGCCTTGTTTCAGGCCCTTGGGAAGGGTGGACCCTTCCCTAAGACCTAGCTCCTCAATGGAGCGATCTTCTCCTAAGGAAACGCTTTAGTCTCCCATCACTACATCTGTCCCGATGGTTCTCTACACCTGCCCTGAGGAGGGGCCAGCCGTGCCTACACACAGGGGCAAACACACACATGCCCACGTTTCCAAACCAGCTGCCATTCTCTGCCTCTGTCTTTCTGTCTGTCTCTGTCTATCTGTCTGTCTCTGTCTATCTGTCTGTCTGTCTATCTCTCTCTCTCTGTATTTCTCTCTCTCTCTCCCATTCCCACACTTTTTTGGTGACTGGAAATCGAACCTAGGGTCTTGCATTTTTGTGCACGTGCTCTACCACTGACCCACACACATCCCAGGTCTATATTTCCCTTTTTCATAACATCGTATCCTATAATGCAGTGTTGTATAAAATCCTATAGCACTATACTATCCTACAATGTCCTAGTAACACAGTTAACCCTTAAACCACAACATCAAGCCCAAACCAGAGCACTGCTACGGGAAAACCAGCGCCCACCTAACCTGCAATCCACAAACTGTTCCCTTGTGTATGCTTATTTTTCCCAGTTTCAGGCTGCTGAAGTGAGCCATTCTGACCTGGTGTTACTACCACTAAAATGCCTTGAAGGCTTGAAAACGTGAGACTTATCCTACCCCGCATGTCACAGGAAATGATTCTTTGTAGACATGGTTGACTTGGGAGACCCACTGACCTAAGCTTGATACATATGAGACAGCTATCCCTCTTTATGTCTAAATGACTTAGATTATCAAGTAATTGTAGAAATAAGAGCTAAGGTAAGGAACTACATATTGTAAAAGGTAAACTGATAACAGAATTTAGTGAAGCTCGACTTCTGGGGTGGGGTGAGGGGGGTTAAGAAAAATCTCCTTCACTGTGTCTCTGGATGTGTGAAAGTAGGATAATGGTCTCATGTCCTTTTGCCTCCACTCTTCAGCAGTAAAATGTCAATGGTGGGAGTTCCTACTTTGTGATACTGAGGTCCAAATAATTAATATGTTAATGAGATTAAAACAAGGCCTGGCATCAGTAAGTATTAAGACCCCACCCTGGGCGGGGGCAGAGTTCCCTAATCAGGCTTGGAAGGTCAGTCACAAGGCCAGGCAAAGATTCAAGAAGACACATACCTCATCTTAAGGGGTAGCTGTACTAAGTTCCAGGTAAGAAAGAGCACCCCCCCTGCCTTATCTTTCAATCTGAAAATGCAGATGTTTAAGTGAAACGTCTGAGTGTTAATGCTGCCAAGTAGTTTAACTGACATTTCATCATAAGGCCTGGTCAGCGTCAGCTGCAGCCTAATAACAGGTGTCCTTTGTCCAGAGCTGAGAAAGACCATGGTCTTGCCAACATTTTCCCAGGTTTATTCCATCCATCAGCTACCCCAGGACCCTGACTGGGTTCTCCACTCTCAGCCTTTGTGCTGACTCAGTCCACCTCACAATTTATCCATTCTTTACTTTCTTCTATACTTACTGAAAAAGATTGAAACTAGCCGCCAGTTGCCTAAGCAAAATGTAAATGAAAGGGTATATTGCTGAAATGACTCCTTTGTCTTTCCTACAAACTTGCTCTCTGAAAACACAAGAAATAGGCAAACACTGTAGGATTCTCACCCCAGCACATTGCTGAAAGAAACTCACTCACACCGGCAGCAATCCCGTGTCTGTCATTCCCTCAAAACTGGAAAAGTTTGAGTCATTTATACTCAAACGGACATACCTTCAGGACATACTCACAAGTGAAATAAATAGGTCGCAGATGTGTGAGTATCATATGTGTTCTCTGGTATGAGTAACTGAAGATGTTATTGAGTCCTAGAATGTATGATGGACATTGTGAAATAGAAAATATTCAAAGGGAAATGTGGTAGAGAGGTGAGTAATGAGGGTAAAGAAAAATGTGATGGTAAGAAAAAAGGGAAACAGAGCTTATGTATTTAGGGAGTGGGGGGTTGTGGGGTGAGTAGGAGAATGGGAAAAAGTGAGAATTAAATTGTGTCATATACTGGTACAAATTCCCAATATTGAATGCGATCATGATGTGTATGTACAAGGTACCAATAAAGATAAAAATTAATTTAAAATAAAACTGGCGGAGTTGGCTCTCACATGGTGATGTTAGGGTCCCACCATGGGACCACTGTTTGTCCCGTCTGCTACACCTGCCTGGTACGTGACACATCACACTTCTCATGCTCCCCACCTTTCCAGCAAGGGGATGGTTCCCACTCACGCAACCATTTCAACTACTTTTCTCAACCAAGGAGATCTTGGTACCTAAGCAGACAAGACGTAACTGTTGGGAACCAGCTCATGCTTGATTTCCAGGTCTACAAACTACTTGGAGATCAGGAGGACCCCAGTGTCTACCCAGGAGATAGCTCCTCTTTGAAATAATGCTGCATCGAAAATGACTGCACCCACATTATTTTATTACTGAACTGCTGTCCTTTTACTTCCTAAGTGACCACATGGTGCTTTTTGGAATGGGTTGCACTTTACTGTACCCTGGAAGTCTCCCTTTAGTGTACTTTTATTCTCATTTTAGGGCACAATAGAAACAATCTGGAGTTGTAATAAGAGCATAGCTTTGGAAGCCTGTATTTTTAAGGAATTTGAAATAGGAAAAAACATTTGTTTTACTTATTTACTGTGGTTAAAAGGACCATTACATTTGCTTGTAAATCAGTCATAATTTGAAAAAGGATAGTTTCTTTAGAGCCTCAGAAAATGGCCCACTTGCTACCAGCATATTTTCTATTTGAGCTGAGGAATAAAACAGTATTCAGTAAATGAAAGACACTGGAATTTGTTTGGATTTCTGGGGTTTTTTTTTTAAATCTTTTTATATAAAGCACTCTGTTCCATTAGTATAATCCTATTTGACTTGCTTCTCTTTGTCAAAGAAAAGGAAAAAACTATTATGAGAGAGCCAGGAACAAAGGACTTCCCACCCCTGGCCAGGCTTTGATCCTCACATGGTCATAACAGGCCTCCAGGCCGTAGCCAATAACTTCCGGCTTCAAAGGAGAGGAAACAGGCTTAAAATGAGTGTGCTACGCGGTGACTCCAGAGGTTTGTGGCCAGCAGACAGCTCCGCTGACCCCTGCACACAATCCCTTTCTGCCCTCTGTGATAGACACAATTGCCATTTTACCTACAGAGAAACCCCCACTACTATTTCATGGCCGTGAATTTGCCTGCCCAAGTCTAACGCAGACATGGCATTGGACTCCAGTCACACACTTTGCTGGTGCTCAGAGAATCAAAGCACGTCAAACACTGAGAACCTTTTGTTCTTTGTAAAACACCAAAGTAGAATTCCGCAGATTTTTCAAACAATTCACTGTGGCAAAACTTCTCTAAATGAGTTTCAGCTGATGCAGTAATTGTTCTACGCAGCGAGGATGGGATGGAAACTGATATTGTCCTGGATCTTTCCCAATGTGAAGGAAAAGTATTTATAATTTTTGGAATTTTCTAGTTCAGCAACTCCATCTACTTTCAATTAACCTCAGAAGCCAAGCCATCGTTGCTACTAGATTAGTTCGAGAATTTACCAGGGTCCTCTAATTCTTTCTGTCCAGCTTTACCCTTTTACTTATCTACTTTTTCTCTCCCTTCCACAGTCTGTTCCCTCTTTCCTCCACTGCTGCTCTTTTTCATCTACCACCACCCAGTCGTGAAGGTAAGCAAAGGTCACAGCCGCCCCTGTGGGCCTGGTGGGAACTAAGCTTTCTTGGCAAATCAAACCGAAGGAGACAATCCTCTCCAAAAATGACAGGCATATTGATTCGGGATGACTCATGTTCCATCTTCACCTCAGCATCACATTCTTTCCTTTCATGAGCCTCTGAGCTTCCCTGTCCACCTCGCTTTGCCCTTTCCATTCCTCCTAGCTTGTGCCCACGCCATTTTCCTAGACAATGTTTCCCTGAGTTGGCTTACACACATCTCTTCATCAAAAGTCAGCCTTAATTTTTTTTCTTTTTTTCTAGACCTTCTATGACTAAAATGGCTGTGAACTTTTCTGTACTGAATTCACACGGCTCTCACTCT
Organism: Thryonomys swinderianus; assembly: GCA_004025085.1. NCBI lineage: Eukaryota > Metazoa > Chordata > Mammalia > Rodentia > Thryonomyidae > Thryonomys > Thryonomys swinderianus. The sequence goes on along the minus strand of PVIC010003791.1, from coordinate 20,437 downwards.
CCAGACAGGAAATTTATCAATGCAACAGACTTCATGTGGTCACCACAATGCCAAGACCCTACACTGTAGGCTTTTTTTTTTTTTTTTTTTGAGACTAGGTCTGGCTTTGTAGTTCAGGCTGGCCCTGAGCTCACTATGTAGCCCAGGCAAGCCTCGAACTCAGCAATCCTCCTGCCTCTGCCTCCCGAGTGCTGGAATTACAGGCGTGAGCCACCACGCCTGACACTGTAGTATGTGGTATTGATTGTTGGTGAGTGTGAGTCACCACGCCCAGCATTATATGTGGTTACCAAGGATCGAACTCAGGATCTTTCGCTTGCAGAGCAAGCGCTGGAACACTGAGCTAAATCTCTGGCCCCAGCTGTAGGCTATTTTTAAATGAATAAAATTTACTCCGGTCAGGAAAAGAAGATGACATATGACACGGATATCTGTATGACAGTGCAAAATGTGATAAGTATCATGAAAGACAGATATAAAAACTAGCTTTATAATCCAGAAGAGACGGATGACTTCTCTACAGGGCAAACGCCTCAGGGATCGGCTCGTTGTGCCGGCCTGGAAGGAGCAGCAGTCTCCCCCACATGCGATCTGCGGCTCTGGGTCACCCGTCGGCCTGTTGCCTCTTGTTGTCTTCCCACTGCTCCCCTGCGTTCTCATATCGCTGTCCTGCCGCTCTTGTGGGAGGAGAAGCTTGGCACAGACTGAAATCTTGCCCTATCACTTATGCAGTTCCTTCACCGCCTCTTATATAAATAGTGATGCCGTAAATATTCGGGGTTTTTTCCCAAGAAATTCTTATTTAATCCATACCAGTTTCCAGGTGCTATTCTGCACACGGGGTAGTAACAAAAATAAATAAGATCATAAAACCCAGTGGTTGCCTAAGTGCAGTATCTGATCTGATACTTGAAATATTTGCACAGTGCCAGGTAGGGCACGCCCACAACTATGGGAACACCTCTAGGCTCAAGAGGGCAACAGCCAAGCTTGGCAGAAAGGGGAACCGCTCTGCCTCAGCCATGGGGTGAGCTGAGCTTGGCAGTGTGGCGGTGTACCTGTCTGTGCACGCAGAGCGAAGAGGACTTCCTGAGTAAGAAATAAATCGCAAAGAAAGAGGAAACAGAATTGGAGGAAGGGAATGTTCTCTTTTGTTGCACTAATGCTTAACCCAGATGCTTTAAATATGCACAGAGCAGAATTAACTCAACACTTATTTCTGTGTTATATTTGTAACACACTATGTGAGCTGTAAACCAAGATAAAAGTAAAATATGTTTCCGGGATATAGATTTCCTTTCCCTTCAGTCTCATAGGATCTCCTGAATCTGAGTCCTCTTAACAAGCAACTTAGCCCCTGCTAGCATCACTGCTTCCCCAGATTGTTAAGGAGAAGTGAATTTTAACACAGGGGATTTCTCCTCAGGGGCAACAGGAGCCCCTCCTGAAGACGCTCCCACAGGAGGCCCCTTCAGAGCAGCAGTGTGGCAGCAGTGGAGCTCGAGACTGTGCCTCGAGCGCCCTTTCGGGAGCTCTTCACTCTGACTGCTTCCGTGTGGCTTCTCTGAGATTTACCAGGTTTCCCCCTAAGAAGGACGCCCCCAAAATGCGAGCACCAGATTTAGTTGACTACCCGTTCTCCACGTCTACGGTACTCCGAAAATCCAAATAAAGTTCTCAGACGGGGGAAGCGCAGAGATGGACCTTACTGGGGAGTGGAATCCGGCAGGGTCCGGAGTGAGTCCAGGGGGATTCGGGCCGGTGGACCTGGCCCAAACCCGCCTCCTCCGGCGCCGGCTGAGGCACAGCTGCGGCTGGACCTCCAGGTGCGGGTCTGAGGGGAGCTTCTGTGGGCGCCTCTGCCCGACTCCCGCTCTGCCAGGGCCCCGCGCTGCCCTGGGGGGAGCCTCCGCTCGGGGTTGACCTCCCGTGGGCGGAGGACGGAAGTCCCTAGTGGCTTCTGATTCCGACAACGTAAATTGTGAGCACCGGAGCAGACGGACACGCTGGGCTCAGCTGGGTTCAGACGGAGCCCACGCAGGAGGCCAGGGGGCCTCTGCCTCCCCCTTCTCCCGGTGTCTTTCACCGAGTGAGAGCCACAGGGCTTGCTCCGAGACGCTGCTGTGACGTGCCTGCATCCCAGGTGGCCACGGCGCCTCGGGCACCTCCCACCCCCTGGCGTGGGACCCTCAGCCCCAGGGACACGGGTGCGTAAGCAGGGCCCTCGCTCTGCTGTGCGCTGCGGTGCGTCCCGGGTGAGTGCTCTCCCCACCGTCCCCCTGTGCCGGCCTCCCCCAGGGAAGGCCTCCCCCGGCTGCGCTGGAATCGAGGTTTCTGTTGTGTTCTTCCGGGGGAAAAAACAGTTACACTGACAGAAAAATTTTCTGCTTCCTGTGGAGCTACCAGGAGGCGCCCTGTCTGGACAAGCCGTGGGACGTGCTCATCCAAGGGTCCTAGAAGCTGATCTTAGGCTGATAATAATAGGGACAACTTTTATTTTATGGAACGTAACTCACCATTAGAGGAAATGATTCCATTCACAAAAATCTAGCCCAGCTATGTGGAGGAAGAGGCGTGTGGAGGAATGTGGAGGAACGTTCACCCAGGTTTTGCACAACTCTTTGCCACTGAATCAAAACTCCTCTTTTAGGCTGAGTGAAGTTTGGCTGGTGCTTGTGTGGCTCCTGGGCCCATCCCCATGGCACTGAGTTCGGGAGAGGCGGTGTCTGCCTGTCTCAGCCTCCATAGAGGAGAGTCAGGAATGACCAAGGGCTTCCCGGCATTTCAGTGAAGTCAGAAAACTGACGTGCACTGCTCCAGAAGGTCTCTCTGTAGTTTTTCCCACCTGAAAACACCCTGGCCCCCGGTCTGCCCTGAACCCCATTCTCTGCCTATGGAAAGCTGATGAGGTATCCGCAGGGTCCTCTCGGGTTCTGAAATCCAGCATCAGGGAGAAAACCAAATCTCGTTGGTGAGACGAGGAGTTTAGGCACAGTTGTTTCTAAAAAAGAGTAACTTTGTTAGCCCAAGCGCATTTGGGATTCTGGTGAAGCAGGCGTTCAACCCAAGATCCCCGCCTCTGCCATAGGACAGTTCCCAGTGCGGCTCCTCAGTGGCCATCTCCGTATTGGCCTTGAGCACAAGTTAGACATCATCAAGTAGTCAACTGACCAATTAGGGGGCAAAAAAAACCAATTCAATGTTAATTTCATGCTCAACTTACCAAAAAAAGCTAGAGAACGAGAATTAATTTCAAGAGATTCTAAAAGAGACTCAAGGGGTATCAACCCCAACACTCAGACGTGGGAAGTGAATGTGGGGCAGGCGGGGCCAGGGTCACAGCATGAATTCTTATTCATCATTTTCCCAGAAATACCAGTCTCCAAGTCCCTACTAAAGTCAAGTTTTGTCTGGAGTGGTAATGACCACACTTTCATAAACTAAATGATCCAACCTAATTCTACCCTTCGTACTGGGAATTACATATTCCATAATTACAAGCGTTCTTTCCTCTTTTCCTTTCCCAGATTTGGTGTCAGGCTTGGGGCCGTGAGCACACTCAGTTGACATAGTTCAGGATATGATTTCTGGCAAAAGCTGACTCATCTTTAGAGTATCATGCGGTTCCAAAGGGAGTAAGTACATCCCTGAGATGCGCAAATGACCCTGTTACTGTTCACTCCCGCTCTCCTGAGGAGCTCTCCACTCTCCCACCTCGCCTCTGGTTGGGGGTGATGCTTTCTCACGTATATAATATCTCATGTATCTCATGTCGACACTGGACCTAACAACTGTGCAGCACAGTTCCCCATACTTCCAGCTCTTTCCTCGTTCCGCCATCTTTCCCCACTGCACCTCTCCAACGTATCAGCTCACATCAACAAGCACCAAGTAGATCTGTCTCATCAGCTCACATCAATAAGCACCAAGCAGATCCGCCTCCAGCTACACTGGGAAAGGACTGAGGACAAACCAGTATGTCCCAAGAAGTACTAGAAAATGAAGTCCCTCAAGAAAGTAAGGACACAGGCAAAGGGAGATGGAAGAGCTGAGGTAAAGGGCATGAGTCAGCAGAGGTTTCAGTAGGGCACCCTCTAGAAGTTGAGTCCAAAGTCACTGTCCTTTCAAAGTCAGAAAACAAATTGAAACAAGACGATCTGTGATTGACCCATCAATACAGAAGAAAAGGGTGCGTGCCAGGTTGGGCTGATTGAATGCATTCTCTGTGGCTTTGAGCTCAAAAGGGCAACAGAGCCATGGTGTAGGCAGTTTGGACATACAGAGAGAGAAACCAATCTCTGTCACCATCTTCAGTGAGTGATTTGCACCACTGTTTTGGAAACAGAGAAATGCCACGTTAATTCTCCCGATTGGAGTTTTCTGTTGACTACTGATTAGCCAAGTATTAAGAACTTTACTTGGCCCTCATGATCTTTCATGTTAGATGGACAAGAAATATCTAAGGACCTCTCTTTAGGGTCATTTAGCTCCACCTTCTCTCAGTCTGGGGAGAAGCTCCATGCAGGAGGATTGTAGCTGATGGTGTCCCTCTGTGCTTTCCCCCTCCCCATTCATCACAACTTAGTTGACACCCCCAGCATCACCTCCGTTAGAACCTAAAGTGTCTCCCCTAAGTCTCACAAGTTAGTTGCATCATGGGACACATGACATGTCAGCTGATTCATCCGCTGTTGGACTCAGTGGCCGAGCATGCTCTTAGGAGGAGGAGCAAGGCTAGAGATAGTCACAGGGTGTATGACCAGAAGGGCACATTTTGTCCTTGGTCCTTCCCTTCACTGCAGCTTTCTAGCTGCATAGGATGAGTAGCTGTTCTTTTCCACATCCTCAGTCATGTCACTCCTGTTGGACTCGGCCAACTTTGGAAATCACGAGGCAAATAAACTCTTCTCCCTCTACCTGTGGATATTTTGTCCAGAGACATGAAAGCTAAGACAAGCCCCGTGGCCCAGTCCTGATTCTCACACACTCCTGACTGCCTGTGTCTGTGACTTGACCTCCCGTGCACTCCTCACATCCCCAGACTCTCTCAGTTCTGCACCAGTGTCACACACCTCTGCCCACTATGGCCTTGTCTATACCTCGGGCTCTACCAGTCACCAGCACCTCTGGTCCATTGTCCACACGTTCAAAGACAGATTGTGCAAATACACAGAAAGTCTTGTTACCTGCCCCGGGTTAGTCCTCTGTAGGATGAAGTCGAAACTCCTAATTGTTCCACAAGCTCTTTACAGCCCAGCTGCTGCCGGGCTTCAGCCTCAGTTCCTCCTCTGTGTGTTTAAACCATACACGCCTCAGTCCATGCTCACACGTGCACACAGACATGTGCACACTGTGCCTCACCATACTGAGTGCTCAGCTGTTTCCTCAGTGTCCTTGTCAGGCCTACCCTGGCAAACTCCTCCTCCTCCTCTTCCTCCTCCTCCTCTTCCTCCTCCTCCTCCTCCCCTCTCCCCCTCTCTTCCCCTCCCCATCATTTGACAGCATTTACTTCACAGATCAGACCCTGTGAGAACCTCCCTCTTGCTGGGCATGGTGGCTCACGCCTGTAATCCCAGCACTCAGGAGGCAGAGACAGGAGGATAGCTGAGTTCCAGCTCAGAGACAGCCTGAACTACAAAGCAAGACCCTGTCTCAAAAAAAAAAAAAAAAGAGAACTTCCCCCTCTGAGCACTCAGACTTTAGGGTCAGTCTTACCCAGGCCCTACCTCCAATGTGGCCCAGGGAGACTTACAGATGGCAGCCCATGGGCTGGGACTCTCTCGTCCATTCTTCCCATCACGGTTCACGCATGCGCTGAGAGGTGTGGCACGTGCATGCGGATATTGCAGCCACACATCCGCGTCCTGTCCACAGCCTTGCCTTAGCCACTACCCAGCCATCTGCAGGCCTGGCAGAGATGGCTTGGCCTGTGTTGTCTGCTCTAAAAAGTCGTGTGTGGGGAGAGGACACTTCCTGCCCAGGAAGCTGCTGTGCCTGCCAGGGCAAGAATTCCCACCCTGAACACCTACAGGATGTGGAAATAGTGCATTTAAGTAGACGTTGTCCCACTGGCCTCTCAGTTGTTTTGCCCATGGAGAGAGTGGGCCCTCCTGTAGCACCATGCCGAGGGGGAGGCACGGGTAGGGGCAGCTTGCTGGACGATGGGAAGTCCCGCCTGCCTGTCCTTCTGCCCGCGGCTTTGAGCTCCACACCGGATGCTCCACACCCACCTCCTTGACCCTGTGCTGCACAGCACGAGGTAGATGCTCAGTAAGTACTGGGTGAATGCACTGAATATATTACAGAACTTGGAGAAGACAAAGTGGGGATTCTATGAGGATTAATACAAACATACTGAGTTCACAAACAGGTACTGGTCACCCGCGGGAGAGGCTCTGTAGGGAACTCCGAAATGAGCAAGGGTGGCCCTGTTACCCCGGGCCACAGTGTCGTGAGCGTGGCCTCTAAGTCCTCTGAAACATACATGCCAGACCAAGGGCTCATGAGCCCGTGGTGAAAGACGACCACAGACATTTGTTTCTTGGGGAAAGTTGTTTAACTAAAACTTCAGGTCTATAGAAAGTTACCGTATCTTCATAACTGCTAGAGAAGTTAGGTGCAAAGTTCAATTATGACAGCAGATTGAGCTACAATGAGACTTATCCGTACTTCGGACACATTGTATTTTCATGGCGCCTTCTATCTCTTTGCGTACTTGCCCGTGAAGAGTAGTAAGAGACCCCTTTTCCTTATCATGTTCGTCCTTGAGCACTCTCAGCTCCTCTCCTGCTAAGTTGTCTCCATGCACATAGCGGCCCCTGGTAGGGAGAGGGCGGACAGTGACCGTGCATTGTGTTCCTAGTCTTTGGACAAAATGTTTAACTGACTCAAATTCTGGAGTAGACAGGTACCGGTTTGCTGGCAACTATTTACAAAAAGAGTGATATATTTATGGCTAGATCATTATAACTGCACTTCTCACAAACTGGTGAAATTCACGATTATGTATTTTTGTTATTTTTTAAAGCCTCTCCAGTAAACATAGCCTCTGGCCTGAGGTCCTTCCTGGCCAGCTCCATTTCATTGTAATTGTTCATTTCCATTAGGAACTTCACCTATAATTAAGTGTACTCAAGAGAAAGCTCACTGGGTGTTTTAACGCACCGTGCACTTGCTTTCATGCTTCTAGTCTGTTGATTTTGATAATTTCTAAGTTGTTTCTTTGATTTGGCTACTTGAAAAAAACTGTTACATGTAGATCTCTGCTAAATAGAAACCCACTATGCAATGTATTATTTGGGTAGTATCTTAAGAGTTTAATGGTTTCTTTCATCCTTTTTCATTTCACTTTTAGTTTATACATTAATGAGCTTCAGAGGCGTCCAAGTAATTAGACTATATAACCTACCCTGGTGCAGAAAGACATGGGTCACGCATTGAGACTTGGACATGTTTCTGCTCTCCAGAGACCCAGCGCGTGTGAGGTTCTTCCAGGGTGCACCTGAGACACATGCTCAGGTTACTTCCATAATGTCATGGAATCTGGTGTCTGTGTTTCTGAACTCTTTTTATCTTTTCTTCATACAATACAGGCTCTGATACCAATCTCTCTCTCTCTCTCTCTCTCTCTCTCTCTCTCTCTCTCTTTCTCTCTCTCTGTCCATTTCTCTCTCGCACTCTCTGTCTCTCTCTGTGTCTCTTTGTCTCTCTCTGCCTCTATCTCTCTCTTTGTCTCTGTCTCTCTCTGCACTCATTCAAGTAGGTAGGCATGTGCACTTACTGCCTCAAGGAGGATTTGCTGCAGCGGAAGACCCCCAAAAGTGTCTCTGCCTAGATAGTATGTCAGCACCTTAATAACTAAGAATAGTAGGTCAGATTTGAAAATGCATAAAAAACAGGAAGAACAAGATCTACTGTCATCTCCACCCATTACATCAAGATAATCCTGGGCTTCCAAAGGTGAGAGGAAGAGAAGTACTAAAGAGAGAAAACAAAGGAAGAGACCATACAGAGGCCTTGGGCCCTGGGGTCCCTGAGCTCTCCCCCAGTCCTCTGTGCTACCAGCTTTGCACTGCTCTAATAAGGTACCTGACACAGGTTAATGTGCAGTAAAAGTGGGAGTATTCTGAATCTCAGTTCTGGAGGTTTAAATCTCAATCCAGTGGCCTCTTTAGTTTGCTTATCTGATAAGAGCATCCCATCATGGAGGGCCACATGTCAGACTGAGTAGACACATCTTAAAACAAGAACAAGGCAGCAAAGCTATGAGTGGACTCTGGGAAAGTACGCCTTTTGGAGAATTATATCAATCCAGCACCAGATTTTGTCCATCCAAAACTGTTTCAATAACCTTGAACTCTGAGGAGCCTTCAAAGAAGGACGGAGACTTGGATGCCTCTGGGAAGCTGGTGTGTAGAAGTCTCTGCGCCTGTGTGTGGACACAACTGGCCTCAGTCTCCCAGGTCCCGCCCTTTCTTGCCTCACCCCTTGAGCCAGACACTGGTAAATCATACTATTAGATAGGAATTTACAGGAAATGCAGAATATTATCCCAGTTCAGTCAGACCAAGCTGCAAACCAGAATATCCCTCGAGATACATTGTGGCCAAGAGCAGCCATGAGGACATGGTGTGCCCTGGAAGCTGATGTCTGTTGGGGAGGATGCCAGGTACTGGCCTGGTCCTGTGGGGGATTCTGAGATCTCACAGAAGGCAACGGTAGCTGCCTGGGTTGGCTGACAGAGAAGGATACGGGGACGGAACAGCTACTTCATTTTCAGTTTCTGAACTCAACCCCTAAGGGAAGTAAGCTAGCCAGTGTCACACAACTTAGTGCTGTACTGGAAATTGAATCAGATTCTTTTTGTAAGATTACAAAATTTAGAAGAGAGAGAGAGAGAGAGAGAGAGAGAGAGAGAGTGTGTGTGTGTGTGTGTGTGTGTGTATGTGTGTACATAAATTCAGGGACATGCCCATTGCTTTTCAAGCTTTCCACAATTCCAGATCTAGCTTTTCCAAAGTGCCCAAATGGAAACATGGCAGCATTGACCAAGCAGCAGGTTCAACACTTGAGAGAGAGAGAGAGAGAGAGAGAGAGAGTCAGTCAGTCCCTGGCTCTCAAATGCAGCAGGGAGCATGACTTAGTTACTTTTCTCATTTCTGAGACAAAATATCTGACACCCAAAGTTTAAGGAGGAAAGGCTTATTTAGCTCACAATTTGTGGAGGTCTCAGGCCGTAGTCAGCTGGCTCCAAGGCAGGTGGTTGTGGCACCTGAAGACAGCAAAAGCAGCATGGAAATTTAACGGCATCTTCCCGCCCTTTTTATCCTGTCCAGGCTACTTAGGGCAAGTGACACACACACACACACACACACACACCTTTAATCTTAGTGTCCTCGAGTCTAGAACTGTAACATGAATGAATCCCAGCAGCACACACTGTCGATCCAGCCACCTCTGAAATACCCCCACCCGTGACCCAGAAGATTTGGGAGAAATAATAGACAAGAGCTGTAATAGAGCAGCACATTATGAAACAAAGGCCAGCTTTGCTAACAGGTGGGTTTGTAAGTCATTTTAAACCCAGCAAATAACATCGCTCTCCCACGGGATAGGAAGGATTGTATACAGACCGAGTCAAAACTCATGGTGGGGGGTGTGTGTCAGGGATTTAGCTCAGTTGTTCTGGTGTCTGCCTGGCAAGCACAAGGTCCCAAATTCAATCTCCAGCACCACATATCCCAGTGCTGGGCATGGTGGCTCACGCCTATACTCCCAGCACTCAACAGGCAGAGGCAGGAGGATTGCCAAGAACTCAAAGCTTGTCTGGTGACATAGTGAGCTCAGGGCCAGCCTGACCTTCAAAAGTTAGACCTTGTCTCAAAAAATTTAAAATAAAATAAAATAAAAACTCATCAGGAGCTGTGCCCATATGCACTCACAGTATGTGCTGGCAGTGCTTGGGCTTAGAAAGCTCTTTTCATGCACCATATTCAGGGCTACCTGGAGTCTCCTTTCTTGTATTGTGAAAGATTAATATCTATGCCTAAGAATATGAACTTGAACTATTCAAATGGTGTCTAAGCATCTCTTCTATATATACATATCCAAAAGCCTTGAATTCTTAAAATCGCATGCTAAATGGGCCAGAGGGTTAGCTCAGAGGGTTAGCCCAGCACTCGGGAGGCAGAGACAGGAAGATTGCTGAGTTCAAGGCTTGCCTGGCCTACATAGTGAGCTCAGAGCCAGCCTGAACTACAAAGTGAGACCCTGTCTCAAAAAAAAAAATTGCATGCTAAAAACAATAAAGCTTTGAAGAAAATAGTGTTGGGGAGCTGAGACAAAGCCTATATGCCGTCTTCACTAAAGCCCAAACAAACAAGAACTCTCACAAATATCCAAGTGCATATAACTCTCCACTGATGACTGGTTCACAATCCCCTCCTCCTTTGGAGTCATAAACCTGAAGCCTCTCCTTCTTGATGATATAAGGTCCTAAAGGCATGTGCTTCTCACACAAACCACTTCTTTGGAATTAAAATTTAGATTCTTTGTTTTAATACAAGAGAAGATGTCATTTTAGCTTCTTTATCTGCACACATAGACCTTAATAGCTTAACACATTGAAACATGTAGTAGCTCTTAGAGCTGCCAAGCCAGCCATCACAACACTAAAGAATTTCCAGCTTTTTTCTTGAGGTCTGAATATATGACCAGATGTTCCTCTTTAAATGTGAAGAAATTTGTTTCTAATTACATTAAGATATTAATATCCTTGGAAAATCCTGTACGAATCAACAAGACTTTCTGCATTATAGTGACATCATTTCCTATTTACTGATTATATTTCAGCTAATTCATATTACATAAACATTTATCATAAATACAAGAAGATGTTACTTTAATTGTTCTACTCTAGGATACAGGAAGCTATTAGAACAATACTACTTTTGTTTGCTTGTTGGATTCCTGTTATCAGTGTTAATGGAACCACATAATGAGCAAAAGCTGAAAGTTCATCTAAGAAAAATCAGGCAGGGGAGGGTCACACATGCCTGTAATCCCAGCATTCTGGGATCGTGAGGCAGGGCGATTTCAAATTTGAGTCCAGCCTAAACAACTTAGTGACTTAGTGGGAGCCTATATTATGGTTGATAAGCATATCCCTAAGGCCTCATGGCTTGGGGGGGGGGGGGCGTGATTGGGTCATAGGAATGTGGTACTCAGTATATGAGTCCACTGATGAGTTTATAACTAAATGTGATGTTGGCAAGTGAAACCTAGAAGGAGGAGGTGAGTGCTGGGCATACGGCCTAGAGAGTTTCTTTTCTTCCCTCTTCCCCTGATTCCCTTCTACATCCTGCTGCCCTGCTATGGACTGTTCTCCACATGCTTCTTTGCCATTCTTCCCTGCCTTAGAGCCAGCTGACTATGGACTGAAACACTGTGATGAGGAAGCAACCAAGACATTCTGTCTCAAAATTCAAAAAAAAAATTTTTTAAAGGGCTAGAGATGTAGCTGAATATCAGGACCCTAGGTTCAATATCAGTACTAGGAAATAAACAGAAAAACAAACAACAGCAACAAAGTTAAACTCTGAACTGAGTTTTGTATTATTAAATTGATAGAGGTAACTGAAGTGAATATCTAATCAAGCAAGACAGAAGATGGATTCACCTATCAGGATAAGCATTATGTCCTTTAATTGAAATATAGCAGGGACATTCTCCAAAGCAATCAAAAGTGAAGTGAAATTCCAGATAAAGAAACACATATGCTTGGAGATTAAAATAAAGACAAAGAACAAAGAGGAGAGAAGCAGAAGGGAAGAGATCAGCTGGGTTGTAGTGCCATGTGAACACTAATGGTAAATAAAAGAAATGAAGATTTTGGCTGGGCATGGTGGCTCACACCCTTATTCGCAGCACTCGGGAGGTAGAAGCAGGAGGATGATTGAGTTTGAGGTTTGCCTGGGTACATGTGAGCTCAAGACGGATCAGAACTACAAAGCAAGATCCTGCCTCAAAAAAAAAAAAAAAAAAGACTTTGTAAAGGAATAAGGTTCTCACCACAAGACCAGTTTATGTAATGATTTCCTGGTCGATGCAAACTCCCTTCCCATATCTCTGTGGAACAGGGCCCATGTGGGAGCTACTAGCCTGAGGCCTCTGGAGTCAGTGCCACAGGGGAGGAGACGCCCTAAGGTCCCATCTCAGCACCAAGGAGAGCTCCAAGCCCCTTGCAAGGCTGGGCCTTTCTTCCATAGCTGACTCCTTTGCACAGCTTTTGGTGTGCACGGACTTCAGGTGGATTTGGATTTTGCACTTCAGTAAGCCACATGGCTCAGCTTCCAAATCAGACAGGCCATTTTTCATTTCATCAGAATTCTGCTCCAGAATTTGTTCCAGACTCAGGCTAGAAGGCAAATGTGGAAAATTTAAATTTAGAGAAAGAGCAGAAGTCTGTAAAAATGGGAGCCCTGGTGACCCAATGTACCCTGTGTGTGTGTGCATGCGTGTGTGTGTACACATGTACAATCAATATCTCATCTTCAGAAGTCATTTCACAGCATCATTTCTCCTTTGTCCAACTATTTTAAAATGGAAACATTAGCACTTATATACCAGGTGGATTGGAAACATTAGCGATTGAAATTGTAACCCAAGGACATCCACATTAGCCTTCCATCCTAGTTACATCTGTTCCTATCTATTTCTTCATAGGGCTTCGTTGTTCCTCCCCACCCCCGAAAAAGAGAACTTCTAATAACAATAAAGGCACAAGAGAAAATGAGGTATGGCTTAGGTTACACTCTTCTCCTTCTTTATTTTAAAAGTGTAGTCTGGAATAAGAAATAGTTTTGTGAGGCAAAAAAACCAGATGATCCTGTAAGAGGGCTGCACAGTGTGTGAGTATTATTGATTTTTCTTCCTAAGTCATTTCAGTGATACGATCTTGAGCCGAGTGACCATCGATAGTAAATGATTTCCAGCCAGACACTCAATCGTCAGACCTGTTTTTCTCAAAGGTTTAGTACTTGGGGTGAAAATACATACAGGGATTTTGAAGCAATAGTAGTGTGTGATAGAAGATGTAAACGCCAGAGGATTTTTTTTCTCATTATAATAAGCCCTAGAACTGGAATTACAAAAGCGAGTGTAAGAAAAGAAAAAGAAAGAGCTTCAATTCCTGCTACTTCCTTTTTTATATGTTTTCATTCAAGGCTGGAAAAATTACATTAAGGAACTAGATCTAATGCTCCCTAAGTCTTAAAGCCTGAAGGAGACAATATCAAATCACCTGGGATTCACATTTCTCATATCAAAGAATACAGAATGGGAAAATGCCCGTATCTTGAAGAGCAGCACTACCATTTTAAAAGATCCGCAAAGGTTGTGTGTTGTAGACAAAAGGACAAAGGAACATCTTCCCCAGGCCTGGTGAGCAACCTGCAGCTCCTACCCAAACCACTGTAAAAGTCAAGGTCTTTGGAGAATTTCACTCTAGAAGTTCTCTTAAATTTTATAAAACACTCCAAAACTTCAAACTTTAAGGCAGCTCTGAAGAGCACAAGAATAATGACCCCAACTCTCACTCCAGTTCAATTCATAGTTTCTCGGCCACGTGTATTCTTTTATTCTTTTATATTTCTTCTTTCCCTCTGCCCTTGCCCTTTCACCTCTCCCTGTTCCCCTGCTCCCTTCCCTCCTTCAACCCTTTCTCTCTCCTTTGCCGTTTCCTCTGTTCTTAGGGACAAATTATTTTGGCCAGAGTTCAGCAAGTCCTGGAAAAATCAGAGTGCCAGCAGACTACACCTGGATCTAACTCATGAAAGACAATGAGAGATGGAGAAATAAAGAAATGCACTGTCATCTTCCCTGAGATGTCCCAGTACTAAGCTCTGTAAATAGCACTGCCAGAGATTCACAGGCTTGTAAAACCTTTTGCCCAACCAGGTAAGTAGGTTTTATCCTTGTTCACTGAAAGGCAAGTCTGCTCACTAGGCGGTTACTCATGAGATTTGCCACTTCCAGACAACACATCATCTGGTTTCCAGCTGATCAGTTCAAACCACTATCTTTACAACTTCACTATCATTATGTCTACTTATAATGATGAAGAAATACTGAAAATACTCTTGGCTTTTGCACTCCTTACTGTAGCTTTAACCTCCCACACCCCATAAAAGCGTAGGAAAACAAACAGAAGGTAGAAACAATGGAATAGAAGTCTCTAGAACCAGCACTGGTTCTCTTTGGAAAGTCTGTTGCTCTCTTTCCTGAAATAGGGGGAAACCAAAAGCAGATGGACCCATTCACAAAACTGAAGGTGTTTAGGGCTGATGAGGGCTTGGCTGCTGTGACGGATAAAGGCAGGGTGCTCAGGGACGCAATCGATGGATTAGCTCCTTTTCTCATTTGTGGTAATTGTCATATAATAGGTTGTTTAAGTCTTCCCACCAGCCTTAATTGCAGAGTGGGTTCTCACCTTTGAACTTTAATCCCCCAGTTTTAATTGTAAACAATAAATTGTCTTTCAAATGCCTTCCTTCGACCTCTCAAAATGGAATCTGCCTCAGCCTGACAGCCAGCAGGAAGTACTTTTGAGGACTGCAGCCAGTGCAGGGCCCAGAAGGCGCCTCGGAGCTGGACTTGGATGAGTGAGAAATCTGGGGAGACCTGGCTCCCTCCGACCTCGCCTGCTCTCCACCTGTCTCTTCCTCCAGAAAGACCTCCAGGGAGAGGTGGTGTTAGCCAGAGCTCGAGCCAGACATTTCCTTTTAATCGCCAGAGGCCTTCAAGAAATAAATGTTACACCACTGAGGCCCTCCAACTTGTTCTACTGTGAATCAAGTGCAGATCGCTCAACCCACTGGTGACGTCCCTGTTTGTTCCTTTGTATATCACTCAAAGCCATTAATCACTCTAGCAGCCGCTGCTTCTCATAGGAGACGCGGGAAATGATAATGCTTTATGTGAGTAATTAATCCTGTGGCAGATGCGGAGTTTCCAAGACTACAGCCATTAGCACATTGACAGGCTTCTGAACACGTATTCCAGCCCTGGTTAGTAATGATTTTAATATGCTAATACTATGTTACTCATAAACAAGAAACAGTCAGGCCTTAAGTTTTATATAAGTGCTGTTATTTGCAAGGGCCTTTCGGAGAAGACTTGTGATGAGGTTTTTAGGCTTTTAATGTTGCTGTTGAATAAACAGTGTCCAATTAACATACCAGCTGGAAGTACACCATTCCTCAATTCTATTTCTTCCTGGAATATTCAACATTTGTCAAATGAATAAAAAAATTCAGAGTGAAACTAATAGCCATTGAGGGAAGAGAAAAACAAGAGTTCTGCGGTGGATTACTTTTTCAGCTGTGTGGCTTTTGGTCTCAGAAATCACAGAGATGACGGAGCTACAGAAGAAACAGCAGGGAAATACTAACTGTATTTAATAATTCAAAAAGATTTCCCTGAAATGCAAAGCCATGTATATGCCACAACAGCCCTGGGCCCTGGAGCTACATCGCTGTGGAAATCCGTGTGCTTACATTAGCTATTTATCCCAGTCTGTAGTCTGAAACTTGCGTTTGTATTTCTCCTTTCTGAGGCGTGGTAATAATCCCCAGACTGTCACAGTACCTTCTGTCTGCCTCTCTGCTTGTCACATTTTCTCCTTAAATACGCGTTAGTATAATAATAAATTGCTGCCCACGGTAAACGCGCTTCATCATAATCGTGCTTCATGCTGCATTTGTAAAATGACCACAGGCGTTGACAGGCAGTCTATAAAACCCACAGCAGCCACAGTGTTCGCGGGACTCGCTCAAGGTCAAACCCTGAGAGTGAGGAAGGATCAGAAGCTGGCTCTCGAAGGAAAACATTTTTTTTCTTATTGTCCAGTGTGTACTTCATACCAGAAAGGGACTCCAGCCACACACACACACACAAAAGACTTTTCGTAACAAAGAGTTATTTCTGAAAACAAATCACTTAATAAACAAATCAAGCAACCATTTGCCTGTGAGGCAGCCCAAACGCCAAAAATAGAAGTGTGTACCGCGGCCAGCAGGGAAAACAGCAAGGAGCTAAGTGAAAGGATTTCGGCAAGGGCGACAGTCTCCCTGCCAGGCCCGCACCTGTGAATGTGTCTGCAGCCCAGGGCTTTCCACCAAGGAGAGGGTCTGATTCAGTTTAAGCAGCCGAGTTCTGCTCTGTGATCTCTCTGAAGTAACATACAGATCCACCATTTAGACAGAATGTACGACAGTGCTTCAGGCACCAGGCAAATATTATAGTCCTAACGTCCCCTGGGAGACGCGAGAGTGGCCCTTACAGCACCAAGGTTTTCTACACTTGATCTTAGCCAAAAGGCCGAGAAGCGATACCAAGGTTTTCTGCAGTCCCCTGACAGACTGGGCTCCCAAACCTGTACTGCCTTTGTCCTTTGGGCCCAGGAAGGGCACCCACGTCTGATAAGTATCTGTAAGTGTCTACTGTGCCCCAGCCACCTTCATTCTTATTTAATCCTCAGAACAACTTTATGAGACTGGAGTCATTTTCTCCATTACAGATGAGCCAGCGCAGATAATTAAGTTATTCCAGACCCAGAGATTTAAATCCAGTTTCGCCTGGCTCCAAACTCTGCTTTCATTATTTCCTCCTCTCATCTTCCCAATGCCAACAAGCTTCCCTGGAAATTACTACTGAGACTCCCTGCCTTGGAGAAAGATGAAATTAGCTAAAAATTTAGAAATTTATACTTTGTATTACCAGGAGACCTATTCATCCTTCAGTATATTTGTGAAAGAGCTTGATTTAATTGAAACTTTCACTGAAATAATAAAAATTTCAAAACTATAGCTGACTTAAAATTTGAATTTTTTAGGTTTATTTTTAATAATTTTTCTCTTTAACAAAGTGAGACATCAGTTTCATGAGACAATAATATGCCTTCCCCACAATTAACTGTAAATCTTATTAATCTATCATTTTAGTGACTTAAACTGAAGATTGAACTGCTGCATGTTATACACCTAAAAAGAAATAAGATACCTGGCTAACAATAAATCAGAATGACACAAGATGCTGTACACAGTTCATGCCTTTATAAACTGTTCATTTCATCGATCTCACGTGAGTTCTGTGTCTTCTGTGAGACTGACGTCCTCTGCCTGGAGCAGTCTGTAGAGGTGACATCTCCAGGTTCTCTTGAGCCATGGTGTCAGAACATAATTCTGACCGCAAGATAATGTTTGCTGATCATTTCGATCACCCTCTCGATAGCAAACTCACTACATCTCCAGAATGGGTTACTTCCGTCACTCAGAATATCATTATTCCATTCCTACATTGGGCAGGACCATGTGCCAGGAGATGGCACGAGGCTGGCATGTCTTCGCCTTTATAGACCTAGTAGGCCAAACACTGCTGTAGAAAACACAAATTGATAAGCACAGAAATAGTCCCATAAAAGGTTATTTACCAAGGAACATCAGTGTAGGCCATGTTTACCCTGTGGGCCATAGTTTGCTGATCTTGGTTCTATTAGAGGTTGTGTTATCAGTGCCAATCTATGTTGTAGACGTTTTTATAGCATCTAAATAGTATATATTATAATTTTTCCTAATATACTTTATATCTTAATATATTTTAATATAATATATTGAATATAATATCTTTATATTTTAAACTGCTTATTTGATGTGATTAGATTTTCACATGAAGTTGTAAGAAATAGTATAGAGAAATCCTGTGCATATTTCTCATCACTAAACAAATTTTCTGGCACAGAAGAAAAATTAATTGCACAAAATCACATTTGCTCAGCAGCTCTTATAAAATCATCATTTTATAGCTACACATACCAAGTCAGTATGAACATAGCACTTCCTTCAGTGGTAGACCAGAAAGACAGAGCTGGGTCAGGCTCTTCCAGAAGTCATTTCTTTATATCCAGATGTAACATCAGTCACTAGAATTCAGTTAAACACTTGGAAAAAAAGAAGGATTGGAGAACTGAGATTGTTAAAAAAAAAAAAAAAAAAACTGGAGCACCTTCTCCCAAGCGCTCCAGGCTCTAGGTGATGACCTACACCTGGAATCCCTTCTCTAGCCCTGTGTCTCCTTTTCTACTCTTCAATGTCAAGCATAAATGTCTCTGTTGTTGTTGGGCCTGGGCCGAGGTAGGATATCATGCAGCGTTGCATGGCAGAGCTCAGCCGCTGGAAGCAAAGAGAAAGAGAAAGAACTGTAGTCCCAATATTACCTTCAAGGCTCACTGCTGTCTCCTGCAAACACAATACCCAACACCCACTGCTGTCAGGAGGAAAGATATACTTTGGCTCACAGTTTGTAGAGGTTTCCATCTGCAGCTGACAGAATTCAAAGCAGGGGACAATGGCAGAAGGGCATGATGAAGGAGAAACAGTCCATGGCAGGGTAGGCAGGAAGCAGACAGAACTCCAGGGAGGAGGAAGGAGCATAGACCCTTCTAGGCCATGCTCCCAGTGACCTCCTCTTTTGCCCAGGCTTCACCTACATTTACATTTAAATTCATCAGCAAACCAATCCACTGATGACTAGCACACCCCGCAATCCAGTCACCCCCAAAGCCCCACCTCTGAGTGTACTACTTCAGAGGACACTTATATAGCAGCCATAATGCCCCCCAGCAACCTGACTCATCTTCCCTGGGTCCCACTTCCCAAAGGTCTACTGCTCCCCGATAATGCCATGGGCTGGAATCAGGCCTTTGGCACGTAGCTTGGAGGGACACTTAAGACCCAAATCATAATGATATATTTATCACCCCACTTATCACTGCAGTTTCTGCAGGATAATTCACTGTTTTGTTAGAGCTCTTCTAGCTGAGGAGCAAAACTGCTGCCTGAGTCTTTGCTGGCTCGTCTACTTGGTTACGCTTCAGCCAGCTGGCATCCTACAACTGCATCTGTTACTTAAAAAATAAAAACACTCTTTCTTTTAGCAGACATTATATAGCTTTGGTATTGTATTTGGCATGCTGCTTAAAGACTCATTGAAAATAATGTTTCTGTACATTAAGTAAATGGTCTTGATTCTTGTTTTTTGTCCTACTTTTAATCTTTCATGCAGTAAAGAATACAGACTTCTACAGAGTTGGAATTATTTCCAATACCAAGACCTTTGTTTGTCTTCTGATTTTCAAAGTGCATGATTAATGTAAAACAAGTCTACAAAAGCAAATGTGGGGCAGAGGACATTATTCAAAAGAAGTATGTGAAATTTTCACCCAGAAGGAATTTTCACAGTCAAGCTACAGCCCTCTTGATATGGGGTTATAACAGGAAACACCAGCACACAGTGGTGACGTTAGAAGTTTCTTTCATAGCAGGATAAGCCCTAAATGTTTCTTCCTGGGCACCAAAATGTGTTCCATCTTCTCTCAGCCATGCCCCTTCTCAATAATGTCTATTCCAAGTGGAGATCTGTGACGGAGGAGCAGCCCGGGGCCATCCAGACTATTTCCTCCAGGTTTCCACCGGTGAATTGCATTGCCTCATGAAAGAGACTGGCTTCACCTTCTGCATACCGCCCGGCCGCACCACTGGAAGGGGAAGCTCATACCCAGTTCGTGAGCCCAGTCTTCAGAGTCTGTCTCTCCCTAGGGTATAGAAGCCCCTCCCACTTGCCCTCCTTGCCTGGGTGGGGCACCCCGGTTGCCTCTCTGTTCACACCTCTCAGGCTGCCTTCGAGAAAGATTTCTGCAGTATCCATCCATCCTCTCCACCAGGTTCTAAGCTATCATAAACAAAAGCATTATTCCACAGGATCAGATGACAAGAACAGAAAATCGGGAGTGAGACATGAAAGTACGGAGGCAACAGCATGGGCAGCTCAGGGACAGTGTGCACACCTAGTTGGTGCGAGAGCCAGAAGCCCTAGACCCCCGGGGCAAGTCCTGGTGCTAGTGCAGGACTTTGGAGGCTAGGTCTTGTGACTCATGCAGACGGATGGAACTAAGTCTGGAAAATGCAGTGACCATGAAACCACCAAAGAAACTCGAGTTCTCAGGTCAGTGAGGCCTCACTCAAGGGTCCAAAGAGACGAGACACCCTGTCCGAAAGAAAGAGCTGATAATTTAAACACACACAGAATTGTAGAGATTAGGCGCAACAAAATAGGTTTATTTTGTGACCAAATAGAGGTCACAAAAATAGGAACCACAAAAGTCTGGGAAATAAAGTCACCCACCACAAAGGGAAAAAAGTGGCTCAGCATGAACAAAAAGATCAAAGGTTCAGCATCATGATGATTTCAATGCTGTCAAAATTCTCAATAGAGGGCCGGAGGGTCAGCTCAGTGGTTCCGGCGCCTGCCTCGCAAGCTCAAGCCTCTGGGTTCAATCCCCGGTAACCACATACAATGCTGGGCATGGAGACTCATGCCCACC
>PVIC010003790.1:0-66666 GCA_004025085.1 Thryonomys swinderianus | reverse complement strand
CTCAGGTCCTTATGCTTACGAGGCAGGTGCCGGAACCACTGAGCTAACCCTCCGGCCCGTAATTTTTTTTTTTTTTTGAGACAGGGTCTCACTTTGCAGTTCAGGCTGGCTCTGAGCTCACTATGGAGCCCAGGCAAGCCTCAAACTCAGCAATCCTCCTGCCTCTGCCTCCCGAGCGCCGGGATGACAGGCGTGAGCCACCATGCCCAGCACTGTGGTGTGTGGTGCTGATTGCTGGTGGGTGTGAGTCACCGTGCCCAGCATTGTATGTGGTTACCAGGATCGAACTCAGGACCTTGCGCTTGCGAGGCAGGCGCCAGAACCACTGAGCTAACCTCCGGCCCCTTTCTTGTAAATTTTGAGACAGCATCTTGATAAGTTGGCCCAGCATAGGCTCCGATTTAACAGCCCTCCTGATTCAGCCTCTTGGAGCACTGGGATTCAGATGTGTACCACATGCCGGCTTTGCTTTCGTTTCTGATCTTGGGGGTCCCTGGGCTGGAACCAGGCAAGCACTCCTCACGCAGACGCCCCGTGCCCATGCTCTGTGACAGGCCTGGCTTGGGAGCCAGGGGTAGACCTGGGCGGTTCCTGTGCTCCAGCTCCGACGGCCCAGATGCTCCGCCTCACGAGATGAGGACCCCAGAGAGACCATGATCCCTTCTGAGGAGAACCAGGAAAACGCACCGAACACCGCCCAGCGGTGCCCTGCTTCCCCAGGGGCACCGAGCTGAGTGCTCTGCATAGGTTACCTGCTCCGTCTTCCCAGGAGGCTGCTCTGACCGGTGCTGTCTGCTGCCCTCGGGGCGGAGGGGCGGCAGGCTCAGGCAGGAGGATGGACGAGGCCTCTCCCGAGTTTTGGGTTCTCCTTGACGTGCCTTAGAGGCTTGTGGCGGTGCTGGTGCAGGGGAAAGGGCTGTCCAGGAAGCGGGGTGAGCTGTGCAAAGGTCCTGGGGCAAGGTGTAGCAAGGTGGGTGTGCAGGGGGTGAGTCACAGAAGGCGGGGTGCCCTCGGGGAAGTTGGCGGCCTGAACTGTGATGCCGCAGAGACGAAGCTAGATCTGGATGCGGTTTGTAAGGTGTGCTCTGAAACCCAGAGGAAGCTCCTCAGCGCTTGACCTCTTGTGGCCTTCGGGGTACAGGGCCGGCTGGAAAGTGAGCCAGGGAGGGCGGGACGAGGTGGAGGCACCCAGTTCTCCTAGGACCCCAGGTCTGTCTTCTGGAAGCGGGGACGTCTGAAGTGGGCTTTAAGGGATGAGCAGGAGTTTCTCAAACAGACTCATTCAGTGAACCCTTTGCCTGCAAGCTCCGATGGGTGTAAAGCAAGCCCCCAGTTGCCATACCCTTTCCGGAAGAGGGAAAAGAAGAGGAGAACACTGCCAGCCTCTAACCTTGGCTCAGTCTGCAGGGAGATGGGACCCCAGAGCCTGCTGCGTGCAAGGCCATGGGACGCGCTGGTGTGGGTGCCTCCCGTGGAGAGGAGCAGCCAGCGGACACGCGGTGCCGGGCACGGAAGGGCAGTAGTGCACGCGGGGGACCAGCAAAAGGAGCGGAGGGGGTGCAGAGAGTGAGCGCGAGGGCACGGGCTGGGGACACCAGTGCCCACGGGTGGCAGTCGTGGGGTCAGCCTGGCTCGCAGAGACACAGGCAGCTCCTCCGCCACCTCGAGCACAAGGACAGGAAGTCCTGTCCTGCAAGGAACAAAGTGGGGAGGAAAGGAAGATGGGAGGGAGGAGAAGGGGAAGGAAGAAGGGGAAACCTCGGGCATGGATTCTGTACCTGTCCCCTTGTCCCCTGGCCTGGGGCCAGCAGAGGAGGGAGAAGTGCTGGCCAGTGTCCTGGTATCGCATGCTTCTGCTGACCACTGGGGTGCGGGTGGCCAGCGATACACCCCGGTGACCCCGGTGGTGTGGAAGGGGGCAGCAGTGGCCTTCAGCCTCCTCCTCAAGCCTCTTTCTTCTGAGACAGGGTCTCTCTTGCTGAATTGCCAGGCTGGCTCTGAACCCGGTGGCCTTCCTGCTTCGGCCACTGGAGCGGCTGGGATGGTCGGTGTGCGGCCAGCCAGGCGCCTCTTCTGGGCCAGGCAGTCGACACTAGGTTCATTTAACCCTTAAAGATCCCAGTGTGGGAAAGAGGCTGAGCTCTGAGGTCCGGCCCTGGCTCCTGGACTTACTGAGAAGCCTTGTCCCTGTCCTTGTCTCCATGTCCTCTCTGACCTCGGCGAGTACCAGAAGCCCCATAGGCAGCACGTTCCCTCTCGCCCCTGACACACGGAAGCTATGGTCTTAGCGCCAGGGTCAGGAAATGAATGTCAACTAGATTTACGTAGTAAGGGGATAAATTTCTGGCACATTACTGAAAAGGCAGGCAGGGGCCAAGAGCCGCCGGAATAGCTCAATCCAGGCTCAGATAACTCTCCTGCCACGTCTCTCTTTTTTTCTTTTTGTGGTATTGGGGCAAAGTGCAGGGCCTCACATGCTAGGCAAACGCTGCTGTACTACTGAGTCACATCCCCAGCCCTTCACCCTGAGCTAACTCTCCAGGCTTCCCTCCCTATTTTTTATTTTGAGACTGTCTCACTAAGTCGGTAGATTGTCCAAGCTAGGGCTCCAATTTCCAGCCCCCGTCTCAGTCTCCTGAGTGCTGTGATGACGGATGTGGGCCACCATGCTGATGTTTTCTTCTGAGATGAGGGTTTCTTAAATTGCCCAGGCTTTGCTGCCTTTTGGTTCTGTTTTTCTCTGGACAGGTCCCTCCTTTCACATGGCGACCTCTATCAGTGCAGACTATCATCAGCCTGTAGACTGGATGGCCAAATAATAAGGGTCTTCTAGGGCTGGAAATGCAAGGTCGTGAGTTTGATCCCAGGTACTGAAGAAAACGAAAGAAAGAAAGAAAGAAAGAAAGAAAGAAAGAAAGAAAGAAAGAAAGAAAGAAAGAAAGAAAGAAAGAAAGAAAGAAAGAAAGAAAGAAAGAAAGAAAGAAAGAGGAAGGAAGGAAGGAAGGAAGGGAGAAAGAAAGAGAAAGAAAGAAAAAGGGCCTTCTCTTTCTCGCGATTCAAACAAGAGCTCCAGAGCTGGATCTCATTGGGTGGTTTAGCCCAATAACGATTGGTGTGGCTCCGGGCTGTGCTGATTGGACAAGCCTGTAGGGTGAGGTCCTTCCATTTTATTTTGTTTTTTGGTACCAGGGAACGAACTCTGGACTTTGGGCTTGCCAGGCAGGCATCAGAACCACTGAGTTAACTCTCTGATCCAGAGGGCCTTCCATTTTAGAGTAGGGGAGTAGGCGTGGCCAGGCCAGTTTGGTCGTCATCTCAGGTACTGAAAGTCCAGAGTGTCCCTGGAAGGGTTCTTGACACCAGAAAGGGTAGGGAAGGGGAGTTGCTTACTAGGCAATAAAAGAAGTGCATGAAAATGCTTACAACCATATGAACAAAAAAATCTAAAATAGAGCAGTGGCAAATGCCCAAGACACTCCAAATGAAAATCTGTGTATGCACATATATTTAATATGGACATTTTATTAAGCTCATAAAACGTGAGTAAGAGCATGCTTGGAAAAAGTTGGTGTCCCCTGCACTCTGTCAGCACCTCCACCGCCCCTCACTCTAGGTTAAAATGAGTCAGGGCGCCACCCCTCCCATTCCCGGGCCAGGGCGTCCTGCCTCCGCCCCGCAACCTCCGGAGCCCCAGAATCTGGTTTGTCATGCCGGTGGCTGGGGCACAGGTAGAGGTCCCTTCCCGGCCAGCAGGGAGACCCCCCACCCAGCACTGGCGGCCGTGCGTGGGACCCCCGTGGCGTCCCGTGGCAAGGCAGAATCCCAGCACAAGACCGGGGCTGAAGAAGCACGCAGCCAGGGGGCTGAACCTCTGTGCCCTGTAACTCCAGTCGTCAGGGCAGAAGTAGGCGAGGGGTAAGGAAAAGGAAGGTGGAGGGGTGACCCTGTGTCCGTGGGTCGGGGCCTGAGGCTGAGGGTCCCCTAACCCTGGCGGTCACTGTGCATCCCGAAGGAACGGGACCGGGCCCCCTTGTCTGTGTGCACCAGTTTGCCCGGCACTTGGGCAAACTGCACACGTGGAGTGTGGGAACGAGGGCGAAGGCATGAGCGCACGCATCAGCGACCAGCATCCTGAACCGGAGCCAGAGCTGCGGGTCCGCGCCAGGCTCAGCCTTGGGGTGCCTGCCGCCTGCTCATGGAGAGGGCCTGGCCCAACCTTGTGAACCGGGAGGACACGGGTCAGGATGTCTCCCTCTTGGGGTCGAGTCTCCCAACCCCTTCGCCAACTTCTGCCAACAGCCCAGCGGCCGCTGTCCAGCGGGCCAGGAGGCGGACCATCTCGCTTGCGCCGAAGTTCCAACTCTTTCTCCGCAACCCCGCCGGGTCCGCCCCGAGCGTGTCTCCGAGGCGCGCGCATGCGCCGTCGCCCCCGCGCCGCGCGCCGCTCCTGTACGCCTGCGCCGCGCTCACACCCGCCGGTACGCCTGCGCTCTGCTGGGCGCTCGCGGGCCCGGCCGACGCCTGCGCGGTGGCGCGGGCGAGTGGGGGGGGCGAGGAGGTGGTGGAGGAGGAGGAGGAGGAGGAGGAGGCGGCGGCGAGAAGATGGCGACTTCGAACAATCCGCGGAAATTCAGCGAGAAGATCGCGCTGCACAATCAGAAGCAGGCGGAGGAGACGGCGGCCTTCGAGGAGGTCATGAAGGACCTGAGCCTGACGCGGGCCGCTCGGGTAAAGGGGGTTGCCGTCGCTGACCCCGCCGGAGGCGCGGGGAGGGGGCGCGTGTCCGGCGCGTGCACGGGCGGGGGGCGCGCGGCGGGGGCGGGACGCGGGGCGGGGGCGGGGCCGAGCGGCCGCGGGGACAGGTGTCCCCCGCCTCGAGCGAGCGTCGTGGGCGGTGCGGGTCCCCGCAGCGTTGGTACCTGGGCGGGCAGGTGCTTGTTGGTGTTGTTGCCACTCGGGCAGGACAGGTGTCGCTCTGTCATGGTCACCGCATCGTTACTACCAGGGAGAACAGGTGCCACTGTACCGCGGTTACCTGAAAGGGCCGGCCGTCCCGTGTCGTTACTCCCTGTGGGGGCAGTGTCCCATGTCAGGACTTCAGCAGCGGACAGGTACTCCCGTGCCGCCGCCACCAGGGGTTACAGCGGCTGACACTGGGGTACGGCAGCTGAGCGCGGCTGGCCGGCCTCGCTGTGGGCTGGTAGTCGGGGTGCAGGCGCTCGCACATCATGGGAACCCGAGCAGGAGCAGGGCTGCACCTGGGACAGCGCAGTGCTCTTGCATCTTTGGTGCCTGGGAGGGACAGGTGTCCCCACGTCTTGGGCCCTGAGGAGAAAGGCTGCCTCCACATCAGAGCCCCTGAGGGGAGAGGACGTTCATGGGTGTCACCTCCGTGCTGCCTGGGTGTTGGCAGGGGCAGCCCTAGGGTGGGACAGGTATCCGTCTCGAGACACCTCAGGGAGAGGTCAGCTGCTGTCCCCTGTGGGAACCTGGAGAGGGTTCTAGAAGGCGCTGGCTCTTGGAACTTGGGAGGAGACAGCTGTCCCTTCCCCGCTGGAGCCTCTGTGATAGGGACTGGGTGATGTGCCTTCCAGTGGGGCAGGGACAGCTGGCCACGTGTGAGCCAGGGTAGAAGGACAGGTTCGCCTCCTGCTATGTCACCTGGAAGCTGCGTGGCCGAAGCGTGGGCCTGGCTGGGGTGGAGTGCAGAGCCGGGCTTCTCTGAGACCTGGGCCTGCCGCTCTGCCATCCTGGCTTCCTCCCTTGTGTTTGGCGGGTTCCTCGTTCCGAGCCCTGGGGGCTGCTCAGTGCAGTCTCGTTCCTCAGGTGGGATTTTTGGATCATGTTCTTTTGTAATCACAGTTGGCCATTCCTCCCCAAGCCCTTCACCTATGGACTAGGAAGTGTCTTCTTTTCTCCATGCATTTGTTTAGCACACCCCTGTCCTGTGCTCACTGTTGGCCAGGCACTGCTTTGAGTGTGCTCAGGGCCACCTGTGTCCCTGCTCTAGGATCTAGAGGCCCACTGCATCCCCTCCTGGGCCCTGGGAGCCCCTGCTCTGCTCTTGGTCCCGTGGATCTGCCCATGCCCGTATCTGTGGGGTCACACACCATGTGGCTGTGTGCGTCTGGCTGCTGTCACTCAGCTTTGTGTTTTCTAGGTTCTCGTGTATCGTAGCAAGGATCAGTTTTGCGATCCTTTTTGCGGCTAAGTGGTATTCCCTGGGTGGCTGTATCATATGTGTGGATGTCCTCACTGGTCAGTGCCTTCAGAAAGATTGAGGATGTGCAGATGACAGTTCTGGCCTTGTACACAAAGCGCATCTCCTCCCTCCCCGTCTCTGGAGATCAACTTGGGACCTTGTGCTTGTGAAGCAGGCGCCAGCACTGCAGAGCTAAGTCCCTGGCCCTTTTTTTATTGTTGCTTCCTTTATACATGGTCGGGAGCCATGGACTGTGGGCCGAGGTGAATTTGCACTGGACCTGGAGAAATAGCAGGGCTTTCTCAGGGGCAATTCTGCAACTGCTTTCTAGGGAGCACTTACTTGCTGACATCTGTAGGCGTTTCGGTTCTCATAACCAGTGGTAGCTGCTGGTGCCCAGAGGGCCCTCGCCCCACTGTCGGGCCCTGGGGCTGCAACACCTCCAGCAGACTGTGGCTCTGCATGCTCCGGTCGGGCTCTGTGCCATGACCTCTGCCTCTGTGGACTGGCTGGGGCCAGTGCAAGCAGGCTCACGCACGGTCTGTGGGGAGTTGCAGGTGCGCGTGGGCGGGTGTGGGTCTCCCTCCTGGCTTCCCTTGGTGGCCCCTTGCCACCTGCCCTGCACCAGTACCAGGTGCTTACACCTGCAGATAGCGAGGTGGACAGAGCCCTTTGCCACGGGAGCCTGTGTCCTGTGCCAGTGGCACTGGAAGAGCTGTGGCCTCTGCTGTGTGACACCGGACAGGTCTTTTAACCTTCCTGGGTTCAGAATCCAGACCTGTGAAGTTAGGGCCCCTCATCCATCTACTCAGGGCCAGTTTTCTCACCCTGGTACCCGCCAGAGGTGGTGTTGGGTGGGGATATGGAGCACACAGGGCTTGTGGGGTTGGCGTTTGGGGAGCTGGCGTGGTCTTAGGAGGGACAGGAGAGAGCGACCCGTGGTAGAGAGGCCAAGTGAGGCGAGGGGTGGCTGCTGTGGAGGGTGGCAGACCTTCCCTGCTCATAGCCTGGCAGGCACCCAGGACTGGGCGAGTGGAGGTGGGGTGTCGTCACTGGCAGTGGAGAGGGGCTGACCCACCACTTACTGTGACCTAAACATTCTTAGATCCAACCGATGGTGAATCAAAACTATCTGAACAATAAAAATTGTATATGAGCCAGGGGTGATGGCGTATGCCCGTCAGCTCAGCCTTTAAGAAGCTAAGGCAGGAGAATTGGAAGTTTTGATTCCAGGGCTGGGGATTTAGCTCAAGTGATACTGTGCCTGCCTTGGAAGCACAAGGGCCTGAGTTCAGTCCCCAGTACCGCAAAAAAAAAAAAAAAAAAAGTTTTGAGTCCAGCCTGGGCAACTTTTCAGCTTGGCAAGATCCTATCTTAAGAAATGCAAAGGGCTGGGGATGCAGCTCAGGCCAGAGACCCCAGGTTCCATCCCAGCACCAGCAAACCCAGTCTCCGTGCGGAGCCCACTTACGGGGCCGTCTGCTTGTGATTGTGGACTCCTGGAGCTGTCCCCTTCAGTGGGCTGTCACCAGTGGCTTTTACATTTTCTCCCCCGAGAGGAGACCTTGTCCCCTACCCCCGTCCCTGGCCACTAACCAGCTTTCTGTCTGGGACGTATAATATCAATCAGTCACATGTCTTGTGGCCTTTGTGTCCAGCTACTGTCACCGGCAGGCTTTTGAGGTCCATCCATGCTATAGCTGAGGTCAGTGCTGCCTTCTTTTTTAAAATGTTTAGAAGCAAGGTAGATACAACACGAACCCAATCACCTTCATGTTCAGGTGTGCATTGCAAGGCCTCGCGTGGCGCTGTGCGCCTGTAATCCTGGCACTCAGCAGGCTGAAGCAGGAGGATTGCGAATTTCACTTCCTCCTAGGTGACTTATTGACCTTCTTTCTTAAAGAAAAAGTGGACAGTTGAGGGGCCTTAAGTACACATGGTGGTCAGTTCCACTTCCCACCTCTCCGTCACATGGCTGCACGCGGCCCCTCACACGGGTGTCATGTTTCTCTGTCACTTACCAAGTGCTCAGACACTGGGTCGTTTCTACCTCCTTGCAGCTGGGAACCACGCTGCTGTAGACATTGGTGTCTTTTTTTTTTTTTTTTTTTTGCTTTTTGGAGACAGGGTCTTGCTTTGTAGTTCAGGCTGGCCCTGAGCTCACTATGGTGCCCAGGCAAGCCGCCGTGAACTCAGCAGTCCTCCCGTCTCTGCCTCCCGAGTGCTGGGATTACAGGCATGAGCCACCACGCCCAGCATTATATGTGGTAACCGGGGATCGAACTCAGGTCCTTACGCTTGCAAAGCAGGCGCCGGAACCACTGAGCTAACCCTCCGGCCCTTGGTGTCTTTTTTGAGACACAGAGTCCTATCTGCCCAGCCCTTGTCATTTTTCATTCTGGGGCAGGGTCTCACTGAGGTGCCCAGGCTCGCCTCAAACTTGTGACCCTCCTTCCTCAGCCTCCCGAGTAGCTGGGATGGCAGGGGGTGCCACTGTGCCCAGCTGTCATGTTTTTGGTGGACACGGGTCTGCGTTCTGTGGCCCTGAATGCAGTGGCATTCTGTCAGCAGAGCCACCCGATGTGAGGGGCTTCGGGATGGGGCTTGTCACTGCTGGCTGGGCTCCAGACACAGGGTCTGTTGGTGCCGGGTCACTGAGCAGGTGGGCTGGGAAGAGTCCCTGGGCAGCGAGGCACAGTAGCACATACCCTGGAGCCTGAGCGAGAGAGTCACTTGAGCCCAGGTGCTAGGACCATCCTGAGCGACATAAACATAGTGAGAACTTGTCACAAAAAATAGTAAAAATCGAAGAAGAGCCCATGGTGCCCTAGCTGGGGTCTTCCCTGTGACAGCGGTGGCTGTGTGCTGGCTCATGCAGAGCCGGCCCAGGCCACAGGCACGGCACCACCAGGGCTCAGGTGGTAGAGTGTGGAGGCTGCCCCCGCACTGGCCTCCGTCCCGGTGCTGGCACATTCGCCTCCAGGCCGGCTGCTGCCACTGCCGGGGCCATCTGCGGCCTCGGCCCCCACGCAGGCGTCCCTGAGTGCAGACCCAAGGATGGCGCCGGTGCCTCTGCGCTCCTTTGTGATTGCATTCCCTTCCGCCTGCTGGGTGTTGGTCCCGGAAGCCCTTGTCGCCCCTGGGCTGGGAATGGCCCTGGTTGGAGGGGGCTTGTTCGGGTGCAGCTGGGATTGGCGTAGATGCCAGGTGGACAGACGACTCCAGGCGCAGAGGCGCTGTGAGATGGAGGTCAGGAGGCGGGGCCGCAGCCGGGGCACTGGGCAGCCTCTCTTCTGCTTGGCGGGCTGGCTGTGGTCCCTGTGATGGCCTCCCTCACCTGCGCAGACCCCTTGCAGCCGGCAGGCCCACGCTCCCACCATTGCTGAGTGGCCACTTGTGTGCATGGACGCAGAGTGAGGCTTTCGGGTCCAGCCTCTCGTTAGGCCACACTAGGGATGATGCCCAGATACTCCCATGCCAGGCAGGTGCGCTGCTGCGGAGTGATTAGACCTTTTGCTCTTTGAGTTTAGATGGACTCTTGCTAAGTTCCCCAGGCTGCCCTGGACTGAGAGCCTCCTGCCTCGGCTTCCCAAGAAGCTGGAGACAGGAGTGTGCCACCGTGCCTGGCTTGCATGATGCCTTGAGGGCAGGGCCTGGGGCAGAGCGACAGAGCGTCTGCGGGAGAGGGTGGAGGTTACCCTGCTCGGCTCTGCCCAGCCAGTGGGTGACAAGCCCCATCCCTTCCTCACATCGATGGCCCTGCTGATAAAATGCCACGGAACACAGACCCGTGTCCACCCAAAACATGGTAGCTGGGCACAGTGGCACCCCTGGGCTTGCACCCTGGCCAGCAGTGTTTCAGATGGGGAAGTGAGGCCCACAGCAGTGTTGGGGCCCAGAACAGGGAACCGAGGGAGGAGGATTCCGAGTTCCAGCTTAGCCTAGGCAGGTTATCAACTGAGCAAGACCTATCTCAAAATAAAATGGAGAAAGAGAGAGGTTTGGAGATGTGGCTCAGTGCAAAGGCTCTGGATTCCATCCTTGTGCCGAGATCATAGCAGGGCGTGATGGTGCATACCGATGGTCCCAGCCACTCAGGAGGCTGAGGCAGGAGCCTGCCTGGAGCTCAGGAAATGAACCCAGCCTACGTAACATCATAAGGTCCAATGCCAGAACAAACTAGAAAACCGAGGTAGATATCCCCCATTGCTCAGCAGCCTGCTTTCCTCCGTGTGACTCAGTTTCCCAAGCCATGCCCATGTCTTCCCATGGTATGGACCTGGAAGTGATCATTTTCTGCCACGCACCACCCTACTCTTGGGGTGTGGTCAGAGGAGCGTACGTGTGTGTGTGTGTGTGTGTGTGTGTGTGTGTGTACATGGCCACGTTCCTTGGGTCTGACAGGCCGAGAGCCACGTTCTGTGTCCCGTGCAAAGCAAGAGTCTTGGTTGGTTCAGGGGCAGCCATGGGGGTGCTGAGGTCGCCCAGGTGCCCGCTGAACACTTACGTGCTGCCCAGGCAGCCCTGAGGGCAAGCAGGGGCTTTTCGCCTTCAGAGCACTGAGAGGGAAGCTCTGTGACGCAGAGCGTTTTAACCGGAGTGTGGTGGCGCTGACATCTGCAGGGTCACGCAGCCTCACTCTGGGGTTCAGAGCGTTTCCACCCTGGAAGGAGCCCCCTCCCCACAAGCCAGCCCTCCCAGTCCCGCAGCTGCCAGTCTGCCTCCCGTCCCTGTGGTTTCTCCGTGCTGGGCTGGCCCTAGCTGTTCTGCTCGGTGCCCGCCGGTGTCTGGCGTCTCTGGCTCTGTCCACATGCAGCGTGGGTGCCAGTGGCCTTCCGCGTCCAGGTGAGTGATGCTCCATGGTGTGAGTGGATGCTGTGGACGTCACATACAGGACCGCCCGAATCCCTGCTCTCTGTAGCAGGTGTCTGGCAGTGGTTGCTGGGCACCATGTCTGCCTGTGGTGGCAACGCCCACCTGTTCCAGGAATGCAGGAGGGTGCTGTGGCCCTACAGCGCATGCGGAACCGGGGTGCCAGGCTGTGTGAAGTAGGAACTGTTGGTAGGGCTCTGAACTTTTTCTCTGGGTGACCCTCGGGCTTTCTTCCGTTTTGTATCACGGTGCTGAGGTAGAAACCTGGGGCCCCCAGCACCCTGGACAGGTGATTTTCCACTGAGCTGTACCCTGAGGCCATTTTTTTTTTTTGGAGACAGGGTCTCACTTTGTAGTTCAGGCTGGCCCTGAGCTCACTATGGTGCCCAGGCAGGCCGCCGCGAACTCAGCAATCCTCCTGTCTCTGCCTCCTGAGTGCTGGGATGACAGGCGTGAGCCACCACGTCCGGCACTGTGGTATGTGGTATTGATTGTTGGTGGGCGTGAGTCTCCACACCCGGCATTGTATGTGGTTACCGGGGATAGAACTCAGGACCTTGTGCTTGCGACACAGGCGCGGGAACCACTGAGCTAAATCTCCAGCCCTTTATTTCCTATTTTGAGACAGGGTCTTGTTATGTAGCCCAGGCTGGCCTCAAACTTAGGATCCTCCTGCCTCAGCTTCCTGATTACAGGCATGTGCTTTTTGGCTTGTGTGATTGTAATCTACACTTACATATTTGTTTTTTGGTTGTTTTTTTTTTTTGCTTTTGAGACAGGTTCTTGCTTTGTAGTTCAGGCTGGCCCTGAGCTCACTATGGTGCCCAGGCAGGCTGCCGCGAACTCAGCAATCCTCCTGTCTCTGCCTCCCGAGTGATCGGATTACAGGCATGAGCCACCACGTCCGGCATTGTGGTATGTGGTGTTGATGGTTGGTGGGCATGAGTCTCCACGCCCAGCATTATATGTGGTTACTGGGGATCGAACTCAGGACCTTGTGCTTGTGAGGCAGGTGCCGGAACCACTGAGCTAACCCTCCGGCCCTACATATTTGTTTTTTGTGGTATCCCAGTGGCCATGAAGAACCAAAACCTTTCTTTCATCTCTGTGATGGCACATGGATATAGCCTGTCGCTTAATGACTTGTGCCAATTAGGAGCCCCCAGGTTGATAGTTTAACCTGCTAAGCCAGGGCTGGGCCTAGTATGCCTGCTTTTGTAAATAAAGATTTCTTAGAACACGGGCCACACCCATTTAGTTTAGTCACTGTCTCCGGTAGCTTCTGTGGGACCGTGGTAATTGGTTTTTTTATGGCAACAACTGTAAGGCCCACAAAGCCTTTATAGAAACTTGCCACCTTCCAGCTGGAAGGTCGTAGCCCAGTGTGAGGCTGGCTGCCCAGAGCAGCAGGGAAGATGGCTGAGGGCATTGGGTGCAGGCTGCAGATCGCCCCTGTCCAGGGCCCTGGGAACCCCGTGCCGCCCTGGGCTCCTCAAGATTCTGCCTCTGAGTAAGCTCAAGGCTCTGCTGCGTGACCTCACTCAGAGCTCGGCCATCTGGGCTCCAGGGGAGGGGTGGCTGGTCAGCTGGCCCTGGGTGGTGGCACAGAGGTGCCTTCCTGTCACAAGCAGACACGGAGGCCGCTCTCGGACCAGAGGCCTTCTGAGTTAGGCCGCCTTGTGCTTCGGAGGACCCACCGGTGTCAGACATCTGCCAAGCAGATATCTCAAGAGCCGAGCAACCTCCTGAATGCATTTATCACGTTCACAGCGAGATGGAAGAGATCTCACCACAGCACAGGCTGGAAGCCGGAGGAGTGCCGGGCACGCAGGGCCCCCTTCTACCTGCTGACCCTATGGAAACACGGGCTCAGTGGGCAGTGCTGGAGCTCGTAGTGATCTGGCATCTGAGCACAGGGATTCACGGCGTCATGGAGAGCGGGTACTGGAAGTCGCGGCGACCCAGGGAGCGGGCACTGGGGCTCAGGACAACCAGAGAGTGGGCACCGGAAGTCACGGCGACCCGGGGAGCGGGCGCTGGGGCTCAGGGCAACTGGAGAGCGGGCACTGGAAGTTGCAGCGACCTGGGGAGCAGGCGCTGGGGCTCGGGGCGACCGGAGAGCAGGCACCGGAAGTCGCGGTGACCCGGGGAGCGGGCGCTGGGGCTCGGGGCGACCGGAGAGCAGGCACCGGAAGTCGCGGCGACCCGGGAAGCGGGCGCTGGGGCTCGGGGCGACCTGGGGAGCAGCACAGCCGAGGAGTGAGACGGGGCGTTGGTGACAGGCAGAGTGACTGTCACAGACGGTTGCGGAGCTCGGGCGGCAGCTCGCAGAGCAGCACCCAGGGCAGAGTTCATAGCGCCAACCAAGCAGAAGGCTGAGCTGAAGAGCGTTGGCCTCCTCCTTGTGCTGGGAGGAGTTTGATGGAAACAACACGTGCTAATCTTACTGCGCTGCACAAATAATGTGTTAATCCTGTGTGGCAAAAATAGATTTTTCTTTATGGTAAAAATAAAGTTTTAGAAAACATATTTTTGAGAGCTTCTTGAAAAGTCTCACAAGGAAAGTGTGGCCCGCGGGGTCACTGGCCTGCACAGTCCCTGTGTGTCACTTGCGGGCACGCCGGCCGCACGGCTGGCACAGCTAGTTCAGACCCAGGAAGGAGGTCTGAACAGACGGAGACTAGGAGCCCTCTTGCTGCTCACGTCACCTCCTGCCAGCGCTCGAGCGGCCAGCGCAGAGCACAGACTCCCGGCCATGGTCTGCCCTGGGTGTGGTCACGGCGGCCCTGACACTTCCGTGTGGGGCCTGCTGGCTTGGATGGCAGCTGCTCTCTGGTTCGGCTGGGGACCCGCAGACGTGTTTGCAGTGCCGTGTTGTGCATGGGGCGCTGTCTGGCTTGGAAGAGACGGGGGCCTCGGGGACCACAGCGTGTGTGGGAAGCTCACTGGGGAGTCTGCCTGGGTCGTGGGAGGCGTTGGGACCATTCTGCTGTCAGGACGGGGGGCCACTGCTCTCGGCGTTGAGTGGGCAGAGATGAGCCGCTGCTCCATGCCCTGCCAGGGTTTGCCAGCCCTGGATGCAGCTGTGCCATGCTTGCATGGCGCAGAGGGTGGTTCAGGCTGCCACATGGGATGGCTCTATGTGTCCCGTGTGTCGCTGTGGGGAGACTGAGGCTAAGCGCTGTGTGTAGTCTGTGCATGGGGCCCACCTGGTCCTGCGTCCTCCTGTGAGCTGCGGCTCCAGCATTTTCAGCTGGCCATGTGGGGCGGGTGTTCCAGGCTGTGGGGACCCTACGTGTGGAGGAGCCAGCTCGCAGCGTGGGAAGCGGTGGGCTGACTCGGGGTGAGGGCCAGGGAGGCTCTGGGGGCGGGGTGTGGCAGGGTGCCGAGGGGCAGGGTGGCCTCACTGGAGTCCCTGTGTCTCTGTGGCGCAGACAGGACGGAGGCTCCGGAGAGCCTGCAGAGAGGAGCAGCGGGTCTGGCCGTGATGGCTCCCAGGCCTGCAGAGGCCGCAGTTTGATGGGGCCTATTTCTGTGCATCCGTGGCAGGACACAGGGGTCGTGCCCGGTCCTTTCTGAGCCCGAGTCCTCAGGTTTGTCTCCTGGTGTCCACGCGCCCAGGACAGCCCCGGCCACGTGTCTCGCACCCCCACGGAAGGGAGGAGGCGCAGCCTGAGGGTCCTGTGGCGGGAGCAGGGCCGGCGCTCAGGAGGTAACAGTGAAGGACCGGGTTGCTGAGCCCAGGCGCGGGGCAGCCAGGGGCACAGGCGGGGCCTTGTCCCGGGACGTCAGGCCGGCTCCTGACTGAGGCGCCCTTGAGCACGGCCCCGCCCTGACCCGGCCGCGTGTCCTGCACGGCCTTGAGCAGAGGAGCCCCGGCCCAGCCAGGGCGCGAGAGGGCCAGGCCAGACGGCTCCAGGAGCGCAGACAGGCTCTGCTGCGCCTCGAGGGCCGCGGACGTGTGGCGGCCGTGCTCCATCCGCAGGTGGGCGCACACCAGGAGCCACAGGGCCAGGCCTGGGGGAGCCGCACCCCTCCCTGCCCTTCCAGGTGAGAGAGTCCGGGGACCCCCCGGGCCCTGCTCGTCCGTGTTGAGTTGGGTGACAGTGTGTCTCGTCACCTTGCCACGCAGGGGCTGGGCAGATGGCTGGGCATAGACATGCCTCCCTGGGTCTGCTCGGAGACTTGGGGGTCAGGCAGGAGGGCAGCAAGTTTGGGCTCTGCCTGGTAGTTCAGCAAGACCCTAAATAAGTACATAAATAAATACGGAAGGAAAGAAGGAAGGAAGGAAGGAAGGAAGGTTCTGGGGTGAATGGTGGGCACAGGGTGGGGCACAGTAGGCAGGCATCTAGCGGGTGCTCAGCGGGTGCACACAGCAGGTCCTTCGTGTGTGCACCGTGGGCACAGCATGTGTCCAGCGGGTTCATGGAGTGGATGCAGCGGGTGCCCAGGGAGTGCGCACCGGGTCCTTAGCAGGCCTGCAGCGGAGACATAGCAGTACGCAGAGGCGCTGTAGTCCCGGGCGCTCAGCCGGGAGGAGTATGTGCGTAGGCTGTTGGGCTAAGTGTCTGGTCCCCGAGGCAGGCTGTCTGGGGCACTCTGGGTCCCCACCGTGACCTGGGGCCCTGCCCTCCAGCCGTGGGGGCCACCATCTTCCCATACCGGGGGTACCCTGCTGACTCGGGAGCAGGCGGCGGCACCGTCGGAACCCCTGGGCTCTGGGTGGCACGCGCCTTGTCCCCTGAGCTCCCTGAGTCTGTGGTCACCCCGGTGCTGCTCCGCAGGGGCCGGAGCCGCAGGGCCCGGCAGGGGCGTGAGTGCGGCCGCAGGAGACCGCGGAGGGCCGTGTGGCACAGCCGCCTCTCTCTCCGGCGGCTCCCCGAGGGTTAATGTCGCTTCTGCAGTGGAGACTAAGGCCCTGATTCCTCCATGGAAACTCTTGCTGCCCCAAACTCGGGTCCCCAGAGCCTTGAGTGCGGCAGGGCTGGGCCCAGAGGAGCGATGGGAAGGAGGGAGAGGGAGGAGGGTGCGCGAGAGGCCGGTCCGCACCAACCGTCGTCCCGCCGCAGGAGCCGTGGGGCACCTCGCGGGAGCATTTCTGTCCCTCTGCGTTGAGGGTGGAGCCCAGGTCTTCACTGAGCTGCCCGTGCAGGCCGTTTTATTTTATTCCGAGACACCTCCAAGTTGCCCAGGTTGTGCTTGAACTTGCGATCTTTCTGCCTCAGCCATGTGCCCTCGTGCTGGGGTCTTTGAGGACTTTTGGAGGCTGCTAGCGTGTGCCATAGGGAACCTGCCCCTTCCCCACACCCCGCCTCCCGGAGGGTGGAGCCCAGGGCCCCATGCACATGCGCCCCAGCCCCATGCCTTGACTTGTGAGGAAATTAAAACATTTATGTTTCCAAACATCAGTTAAAATGGAAGAGAGCAGTCGAAGGTTCCCGTTCGTGCTGTGTGTCTGGCACAGCCTACCTGGGTGCAGAGGGTGGGCGGTGGTGCCAGCTGGTCCTTCGCCCAGAAGTCTCTGTAAGGAAGTGTCAGGGCAGCTGGGCAGGACGCCGGCCTGGCTGTGCAGGAGGCGGCGCATCCGCGGCCCCGGCCTCCCAAGCCCGGGGAGCCTCATGGCGCTCTGCGGCTGTAGCAGGCTCTCAGCGGTGCCGCGCGGTGCCTCCTGCGCCTGCAGAGCCCCTGGGCCGGGGTGGCTGTCATGGGGCAGGGCCACGCCCGAAGCCGGAGGGGACAGTGTGCCCCGCCCAGCCTCACTGCTGTGCCCCAGAAGACGCGATTCTTAGCGGCGGGCTCTGCACAGCAGAAGGCATGGGTGGTGCTGTGGCCGGGGCGGCTGTGCCCGGGAGCCCCACGCTGGGCCTGGGCGCCTTCCAGTGGGGCTGGCTGCTGTAGCTCGCCCACCTTTGCCGGCTGCTGCCAGTGATGCCCCTGCGCCTCCGTTTCCCGCCTGGAAACCAGCTACAGAACCCATTGCAGAGGAGCCAGCGGTTAGATGGTGGGGCCTGTGCCAGGTGCTCAGGACGTGACCGTGTGCCACAGGGTGCCTGGTGGCGACTGGAAACCAGGGCGTTGGGTCCCCTTCATGCCTGACACGTGGGGCTTGGAACACCTGTGCAGGGCGCTGGGCAGCATGGAGGCCGGCCGCCTGCATGCCAGGGGAGTGCCCTCCCCGGAACCACAGCGCCGGCCAGCTTTGGTATTACATATTTTAGATTTGGAGACAGGCTCTCACTCAGCTGCCTGGGCTGCCCTTGAACTTGCAGCCCTCCTGCTTTTGCCTTGCAAGTAGCTGGGGTTAAAGTTTGGACCAGCTTTTTTTTTATTTTAGTACTGGCAATTGAGCCCAGGACCTTTATACTGAGTACATCCCCACCCTTTTAATTTTTCTTTTTTTAATTTGGAGACAAGGATCTTGCTGAGTTGTCTAAGACACACTTGGACCTGGGCTCCTCCTGTCTCAGCCTCCCTACCTGAGAAGGGCAGGTGTGCACCACTTACCAGCCTTGTCTTTAGTGCGCGGTGCTGGCTGTGAGGCCTCGGTCCCCTCCCGGGCACTGAGCCCTGCAGAGTCCTCCTCGCACCTTCTGGCCATGACTGCGTCTGCTTTGGGAAAATGTCTACAAAAGGTCTTTGCAGACCATTTTGAGTTGGGTCATCTTTTACATATTCTGGACTTTATCCTTACTAACTACATGATTTGCAAATATTTCCTCTCATTCCCAGGGAACGGAGCCTTCCCCTTCTGCTGATCATGTCTTTGATGCACAAATGGTTTTAATTCGGATGAAGTCCAATTTCTATATTTTTTCCTTTGTTGCCTGTGCTTTTGCTTCAAGATCCAAGAAACCCATGCCAGACCCAGCGTTACAAAGCTTCCCTCCATTTTCCTCAGAGTTTTACGGTTTCAGTTACGTGTGGCGTTAGATACGTGTAGCTCTGTCTTTCCTGGCTTCAGCCCCACCCCCTGCGTGGGTGCTCAGTGTTACGGTCACCCTCTTGGTCCCAGGATCGTCTGCAGTGTGTTTGGTATGTGGCGTCCTGGAAGGTCCTGCTCAGTCCGCTGCATGTAGAGACCCTGTGTCCCGGGTCCTGGATGGTGTCACAAGCCTGTCCTGTCCTCGGCGGCATCCGGTGCCTCTGCTGAAGTGATTAGGACCGCGTCTTCCTTCTGCGCCTCCTTGCACCCCTCGATCTGCAGGGCGTCCTGCGCCCGGCTGTCTTCATCCTCGGCAGCGACGGGGAGGGAGCCGGGGCCTCACACGGAGCCACAGCCCCGTTTCACTTTTTGTTTTAAGACGGGGTCTCGATAAGTGGCCCAGGTGGACCTTGAACTTGCCGTCCTCCTGCCTCAGCCTCCAGAGCGAGCACCGGCCACTGCACCAGGCTCCCGCCGTTCTGATCACTGTAGCTCTGTAGTAAGTTCTGAAACCAGGGCGCAAGAGTCTTCCAGATGTGTCTTTTCTCAAGACTGCGATATATTTGAGGTCGCTTGAGGTTAGTTTCGCGTGAATCTTAGGGTGGGATCTTCTGTGGCTACTGAAAGTCGGCTTTGGTCAGGGCAGTTGCAGACCGTGCAGGGAGCGGCACCACAGCAGCAATGGCCCTCCCCCTCCCCTCCCCTCCCCTCCCCCCCCCTCCACCAGGCCGCACTGCTGTGCTCTGACTCCTGTCCCTGAGGCCCAAGCTGGGTCACAGGAGCTCAGCAGGAGGGCTTCCCAGCCTCGAAGGGCACAGCTCCAGGTGGCGCCCATCTATCATCTATATCTTCAGGACACAAGACAGGAGCATCGCAGGTTCAGGGCCAGCCCCTGCTATGGACCCAGTGAAATCATCACAAAATAGAAATAGACAAAAAGTAAAAAAACATAGACAGGGCTGGGCTTGTACTGAAGGGGCCCTGGGGG
This sequence comes from Thryonomys swinderianus, assembly GCA_004025085.1. Classification (NCBI taxonomy): domain Eukaryota; kingdom Metazoa; phylum Chordata; class Mammalia; order Rodentia; family Thryonomyidae; genus Thryonomys; species Thryonomys swinderianus. The sequence continues at coordinate 47,682 of PVIC010003790.1, read as the reverse complement.
TCGGGGGGAGCCAGCAGGGGAGGCTGGCCCTGGAGGGTGTGTCGCCCTGCTCAGGCCCCTTCAGTAACTGGCCCTCCGTGCCCACTGCCCTCTGCATCCCTGTCCCGGCGTGGCAGCGCTCACACGGGGCCAGGCTTCCTTCCTCCTGGCCCATCCTGCTGGCCTCCCCATGCTCCTCCTCGGTACCTCTTGCACTGGTACTGGGGGCTCAGGTCTCGGGAGATGCCCTTACGTCCTCCCACTGGCACGCCGGCCTTGGCAGTCCTCCCACCCATGTGCTTGCCCACCTGGCCTGCGGATTCCCTCCCTCTCTTGCCCAGTGCCCATGCCTCCGTTCGCCTTGCCCTGTCAGGCAGCCAGTCTTTGCCTTCCCTGCTGCCTCCCTGGCCAGGGCTCCTGTGCCACTGGTCCTGTGCCCAGGGCATAGTGCCTACCAGCTGACTCTCCCGGTCCCACCAGGTGGGCCAGACACTGAGAATTCAGCGGAGTACCACAGGGGAAGACTGGCCCCGGCCCCCGGCCCCCGAGCCGTTCTCTCGTGAGCGGACCTGGCGTGGTGCCTGCTGGGTTAGGTGTTAGGATGGTGGCCGTGGTGTGCCGCTGTGAGTGGTGATGGTCACATCCGGTTCAAGGTGACATTCCAGCTGCATACCCTCCGTCCTTGCCTCCCGAGAGGGGAATGTCGCTGCCCCGGCGTCAGGCCACACGGCTGCTAGGCTGTGGCGAGCGGCAGGGGCACAGCTGGCCTTGGTAGCCCTCGCCTGCAGCCCTGCAGGTGCCTGCCAGCTGTGCCGCCTTTGGAGCCGGAGCTGGGGACCCCAGCCTTGGTCCTGGGAAGGGGCCACTGGCCGGCAGAGTTCCAGCCGGGAGCCCAGCCAGCCTGTGGGCATGGCTTGCGTGTTAAGAAACACCCTCAGGCCTGATGGGAAAGTTAATTAAAAAACAAGTAAAAATTGGCCACCATTTACATTTTCGGAAGTGTCCTGGGCTTTGGAGCACATCCCAGCCCAGCCAGCCAGGCTCCTGCCTGGGGCTGTGGCCGGGCTGCGGCCTGGACCGCGGCTCCCTGCGCCTCCCGGGGGGGGGGGGGTGCGGCCCTGGTGGCCGCGCGTCCTGATTGCATGTCCACGTTCCTCCCCTGCGTGGACACGGGCCCTGGGCTCTCAGGCCTCTCCCTGCAGCCGCCGTGGGGAAGGGCTTCATGCTCACGCTTCGCACTTGCACGGGTGAGGGAGCGCACGTGACAGCGACAGGAACCATTGTATACGCGACTCAGGAGCCAGCACGTCCCCAGGTCGGACACCACTGCTCTCTGGGGCCGGAGCGTCTGCTCCCAGCCCACACTGTCCCTCCTGTCCCCTCCCGGCCCCGTGGCTGCCGGCGGCTTCCTGCTCTCAGCGCCAGCTCTTGAGGTCACCTCACTGTGGCCGCGGAGCTTCTGTGCTCCCTGTGGCTGAGGAGTGTCCCCGAGACCCAGTGAGTGCCCTTCAGAGGGGACCGCGGGCTACTTCTGGGTTTGTTTTTTTTTCTCTTTTGCAGCACTAAGGATTGAACCCAGGGCCTTTGGAGTGAGATACATCCCCAGTCCTTTTTAATTTTACACGAGATCTTCCTGTCTCAGCTTCCTGGAGTGCTGGGGTGACAGGCATGTTCCATGGCGAGGGTTTCCCCCCCCTTGTGTGCAAAGAAGCACGGGACAGGGACATTGGCGGCCATTAGAATGTCCTTTAGGATGCCTGGCCAACACCCGCAGGCACTGATGGCCCAAGCAGAAGTGGGATGGGAAGAGACAGCTGGACCCTGGGTGTCTGCTAGGGACCCTGCCGTGCCCTGGGGTCTGGGCTCTGTGTGCCACCGTGCAGCGGCCTGCACTTCGTGGGTGGTCTCTGCTGTCCCTGGGGTAGAACTGGGCAGTGGGGAAGGAGCCTGTGAAGCCCGCCACAGCCCGTGCGGGCCTCCCGGGCCCACGTGGTACTCAGCAGGCCGAGCACCCTGGGGCGCTGCCCACAGCCCCTGCCTGGAGCTGGGCTGGGTGTCCAGGAAGCACTGGAGATCTGAGCAGCCCATCTGCAGCACTTGGACAGGAGGCCGCGTGCCCTGGTGTCCAGGCCCCTCCGTACCCTCTGGCTGGGACGTCTGAGCAGGCCGCTCTCTCTGCTGGGCAACTGCGGGTCTCTGCCGAGCCTTTCTGGGTCCTTCCGCCCCACTGTACCCCAGGCTGCCCTCCTTGGCACCCCTTGCGGACCTCTCCTATCCCTGTCCCCACAGGGCCCCAAGAGAGTGCCCGTGCCTGTGCAGGGGCAGCACCACGCTTGCCCTTTGCTAGGGCTCTTGCCACAGGACTGTGTGCCAGCTGCCATGCCCACCTCCCAGGTCTCAGGCTGCAGTCTGAGAGCCAAGTGCAAGCAGGATAATCTTCTGCAGACTCCAGCCCCAGAAGGACCTTCCTTCTTCGCCAGCCTTGGGGTCCCCAGCAGTGCTCGGTGGCGGCTGTGTCCATCCTCCCTGGGCCTCTCCTGGTGCCTCTTGTCCTTGTCTCATAAGGACACTTGCGTCAGGGTCAGCACGTGGCCTCCCTTCACTGGCTGCGCCTGCAAAGGCTGTATGTCACATCAGGTCACAGTTCAATGCCTTCAGCATGTGCACTGTGTTGTACACCTGGCACCTCGGTCTTTTTCTTTTCTTTTCTTTTCTTTTTTTTTTTGAGACAGGGTCTCGCTTTGTAGTTTTAGCTGGCCCTGAGCTCATGATGTAGCCCAGGCAAGCCTCGAACTCAGCAATCCTCCTGCCTCTGCCTCCCGAGTGCTAGGATGACAGGTGTGAACCTCAGTCTTGTTCTGGATATTTCCATCCTAGCCATGGAAAGCCTGTCCCTTAGCCACTCCTGTCCCTCCCAGCCCCATGTCCCTGTGTCTGGCGTCTCTCCCTTAGCATCAGGATGGTGGCACACATCAGCGTGCTGCCTCTTCGTGGCTGAGTAATGTTCCACGATGTGGACGCAGAACTGTTTAACCACACTGACAGGCCCTTGCGCTCCCCCTGGACTCTTGTGTCCCTTGGACTCATTCTGCCCCCAGCATGTGTGTACATGTGTGTGCCTCACACACGCTTCCTCTCGCTGGAGCCTGCAGTGACTTGTTAACTTCACCAATTGCCAAGGAGGTCGGGTTTTATTTTAAATAGCACAGAAACCTACTGGTGTGTTTAAAAAAGGAGAGTGACACCATTTGAACTGAATTAATACAGGAGAGGAGAAGTGCAAGTCTGGCAGCCGCACGCAGAGGGCTTCTGCCTGGCAGAGGCTGGCTGGATGGCTGGGCGCGGGGCACAGCCTGGGGCCGCCTGGGCCAGAGCCTGAGCTCGGGTGCATGTAGGAGGTGGACATGGTCTGAGGACATGGGAGTGGCCCGGCCGGAGGTGGGCCCCGAGTGTGGCTGTGCCCAGACAGCGCCCAGGAGTCCTGCGTGAGCCCTGGTGGCCCCAGCTGGCCTCCGATCAAGGTAGTTCTCCATGTTATTATGCAACGCGCCATCAAGCTGTGCTTAAAAAATGGAGCATTAAAGCTATTTAGGGCTCGTGGTAATGAGGGCAGCTCGCTTTTGCCTCGTCCTCCCGCACCCTGCTGTCCTGTGGGGAGTCGGTGTCGGGCACAGCTTGGGGAGGCTGTCTCGGCCCAGACCTCAGCCAGGCTGAGCAGAGGGCATGGAGCTGGTGCCACTGTCCAGAACTGTTTCCTGACCCAGACACAGTGGGACATGCCCGCAGGCTGAGGCTGAGGCAGGAGGGCTGCAAGTTTGAGCTGCAAGTCTGAGCTCAGCCTGGGGAACCCAGCACAATCTGTCGACATAAAGAGGGTTGGGGTACATCTCACTGCCAAGCTGCTGGGCTGCACCCCAAGTCCCGCGGCGGGGCTGGAGGGAGCTGCTGGCGTTCGGGTAACCGGTGCTGCACGTGGGCGGTGGGGGCGGCGCTGCCCCATGGGAGGAAGGCGGGGAGGCTGGGCCCCCACCGCTGCAGCTGGGCGCAGACTCCCCGGGGCCGGGTCAGGCCCCTGTCAGAAGCCAGGCCTGACGTTTCCCAGGCAGGCGCAGCAGCGGGAGCCCGGTGGAGGGGTGTCCTGTGAGGGGCGTCGGTGTTGGTGTGGGCCGCTCGCGGGGGAGGCGACCGGCGTCCCGGCTGGTGGTTTCCGTTCTTCAGTGGGTAAGATTTAAAATTAAACCGCAGAGGATCTGTTCCCCCAGCTACAAATAGAGCTGCAGTTACACGTCCCCAGGGCTGCGTGCACACCCAGGCGGCCGTGGCCTCCTCTGGCCCCTGGGCCGCTTGCTCCCTGTGCACCGGCGCCGGCTTCCTTGGCTGCCGCTCCCACAAGGCCAGAGCCCGGGCGAGGCAGGGCCGGGCAGCTGCTGTGTCGCCCACCCCGCGGGACCTGCGGAGGCCTGGCCCCCAGTGGGCAGCGCCCCCCCCCCCCCCCGTGCTGGCTCGGGCAGACGGGGCGTGATGCGTGGCCTGATTGGTTCTGGCCGGCCGGCCTGCGGTGACTCCAGCCTCGGACCAGGACCAGGGAGACAGGCTGGCCTTGGGAACTTGCGCTGGGTCGCTTGGCCAGGGAGAGGGTGCCCTCCAGCTTCGTGGTGGCCATAGTCCCAGCTCTGGGAACCTGCGCCCGTGACGGCTGGGGCGCAGCCCTGGGTTCGGGGTTGCCCTGAGTCCAGCGATTGGACACCTGCCAGGTTCAGGGCCCGGTGACGCGAGGCGAAGGAGACGCGTGGCGAGCAGGGCCCACCGCAGGCCCCGCGGGAGCCCGGTCAGGGGCTGGGGTGAGTGAGGGTCCAGGGCGTGCAGGCACCCAAGACCGTCGTCTCTTCTTGGCTGCAGAATGTCCCACCTCAGAAGGAGACCTGGGCTATGGGCGTCCCCCCGTGCCCTGCCCACCCTGGCCGCTGCTTGTCTGCCCGCTGTCTCTGGTCGCGCCCACCGCACACCTTTCATTTCAGCAGAGCCACACCCAGTGAGGCGCCCAGGGCCCGGCTCCTGTCACTTGACATCGTGTTTTGGGGGCTCATCTACACTTTGGCAACTTGCAGAGAGTTGTCCCTTTTCACAGTTGAATAATACTTTACCTTGCATGGATTGTGCTGCTTTGATCTGTCTTTAGTATTGATCTACCTGTGTACTACTGTATTGATCCACTTGCATTGATCTATCTTTCTGTTCAGCTGTCTGTACTGTTGGCACCTCTCCTGGTAAACAGCCCACCCACAGTTATAACTCAGTGTCACGCTGTCTCCAGTCTGCCCCCCTGCCCCTGCCCCTGCCCCTGCCCCTGTCCCTGTCTGCCTTGCACACAGTGCTTGGGAAGGACAGGGAGGGCGCAGTGTAGGGAAGGTGGGGCTCCGCTGCGAGCCAGAGCTGACCCACTCTGCCGCTGTCCTGGGTCAGGAGGCTGGACCCAGAGGCCGAGTGGGGTCCTGCAGGCCAGCACAGTCCCGGCAGCGGGTCATTGCTTGCTGGCTTAGCCAGACGACCTCAGAGAAGACTAGACAGCGAGAGGCGTTGCTTAGGCTGCCGGCCTTCACTCCCCCAGGCCTGCAGGCAGGAAACCGAGGGCTCTGAGGTGGTCCTGGCTGTCCCTGCAGCCGGCCTGGTGAGGCTTCAGGGAGGGACAGGAAGAAGGGAGGGCTGGGCAGCCTCCCTGAGGCCACACCCATGGCCCCTCCCATTAGGCCCCGCCCCTTAAAGGGACTCCCAGCGCCTTGGCATCCCTGGAAGGTGACTTGGCACCAGTTGTCCTGGTGGGGGACCTGCACGTGAGTGTCCCAGGACCACGCTCCCTCGCAGGAATCCAGGACAAGACCTGTGCTGGACGCCTTCAGCCCCGGCGGCTCTAGCTGTCCGCATCCCCACGTCCTGCAGCTCCCTACACAGACCTGCTTTCCCAGGTCACCTCCTGCGCGCATGCAGCCTGGCATCAGCAGCCCAGCTGGTGACTGCGGGCTGTGGGTCAGGCACGTGCCCTCGCCCCTCTGCCCACAGCATGCCAGTCTGTCTGGGAGTGCCCTTCCTCGGGCCCCACTGCGTTCAGCCCCCTGCCTGTCTCCCGCTCGCCTCCGGGCTGCTGCCGTCCAGCGTGTGTGGGCCGGGGCTCGGGCCTGTGTGTCCTGGACAGAAGAAGCCCGAGGTCCGAGGCCTCTCGGTCCCATATCCAGGGCGGCCTGTGCAGCCACCCGTGCATGGAGCCTCAGGCCACCCTGGAGAGGGCTCTTGTGTGGGGCCACCAGACCGGGGGACATGTTAGCCACTCCTGTCCCTGTGCTCTTTCTGGTTTTGGGTTTTTTTTTCTTTCTTTGTTTTTTTTGAGACAGGGTCTGGCTATGTAGTTCATGCTGGCCCTGAGCTCACTATGTAGCCCAGGCAAGCCTTGAACTCGGCGATCCTCCTGCCTCTGCCTCCCGAGTGCTGGGATGACAGGCGTGAGCCACCATGCCCGGCACTGTGGTGTGTGGTGCTGATTGCTGGTGGACATGAGTCACCACGCCCAGTATTGTTGTATGTGGTTACTGGGGATCAAACCAGGGTCCTTGTGTTTGCTGGACAGGCACCAAAACCACTGAGCTAAATCTCTGGCCCTTTTTTGTGTCTTTTGAGACAGGGTCTCCCTATGTGTCCCAGGCTGGCCTTGAATTCACAGGGATCCTCTTGACTCAGCCTCAGAGTGCTGGGATGACAGGTGTGAGGAGGCCCGGCCTGCCTGCACGCTGACCCACCATCCCGCCCTTACCAGCCCCCAGAGGGTGTGGCCTCACCGGGTGTCCTGTGCTGTGGAGATGGCCTAGAGGGCCTGCCCGCGCCTCCGCCTCGGCACCGCCGCCCAGCCCCTCCTGACTAGGTGCTGGCCCCTGTCCTGTCAGGGCTGAGCCACGCCCAGGGGTGGACGCTGCTCCTCGCTCTCTGGAGGACGCAAGGGTGTCTTTTCACGTAACTGTGCCTGGACGGTTTCCCTGGGATGGCTTCCCAGAGGGGATTACCGGGTTGGGCGGGAACGTCGCCCGCCTCTTGTGGCCACTGCCAGATGGCTGTGCGATGCTGCCGGCCACCTGCCTCCCAGTCCTTGCCGTTTCCGCCCTGAGTCATTCCTGCCCCCCCGGGGGGTGACAAGTCCTGGGGGAAGGCGTGGCCCCTGGGTGATACCCAGGGCTGGGGCCACAGCGTCCTGTGCTGCCTCTGTGGGAGGGCTCAGCGCAGGGTGCTGGTGCCAGACGTGGTGTGCACCTTGTTCCCCAAGAGTTATGTCCCCCAGAGCCTGAGGACGTGACCTCGTTTGGGTGCAGATGGCTGACATGGATGCAGTTTGGGGGAGCGCCCCCAGGAAGGGCAGGGATGGGGCAGTGTGGCCCAGGCTGCTGGATGAGGAGCAAGGGGCCGTGGGGCTAAGGAGTGGGCTGCAGGGCCTCCCTCCTGACCACCTAGGGGTGGGGCTGCAAACCCGGAAGTGTGTGGGAGACGCCCTGTCTGCCAGGCCTCTCGGACAGTCCCAGTGAACAGTGCATGCTGATGGCAGGGTGCCCATGCATGGGGCCCCGGTACATGCCTAGCACAGCTGCCCGGGGTGGACATCATGTTCTCCTGGCCTGGCACACTTACTCCTGACCCCTAAGTGTCAGTGATCGAATCCGAGGCTCCACACTGGCATCCCTGACGCCTCCCTCCTTTAATTTTGGATAGGGTGTTGTGATGGTGCTAAGTCACTGAGGCTAAGCCAGGCATGGTGGCACAGGCCTATAATCTCAGTACTCAGGAGGCTGAGGCAGGAGGATTGCCACAAGTTTGAGACTGGCCTAGACTACATAGACTCTCAAAAAATAATAAATAAGCTGCGCATGGTGGCTTGTGACTATAATCCCAGCACTCGGGAGGCAGAGGCAGGAGGACTGCTGAGTTTGAAGCTTGCCTGGGCTACATAATGAGCTCAGGGCCAGCCTGAACTACAAAGCGAGATCCTGTCTCAAAATAATAATAATAATAATAAAAACAAAAAGCCCATAGGTTTCATAATAATAATAATAATAATAAAAACAAAAGCCCCATAGATTTCATAATAATAATAACAATAATAATAATAATAATAAAAACAAGAACCCCATAGGTTTCCTAGGCTTGAATGTAACATCCTCCTGCCCCAGCACCCCAGTGTGCTGGGGTTGTCAGAGTGCCACTGTGCTGGCTTCTGGTTCTTCCGCCCCCGCTGCACCTCCTCGCCCTCACTGGTGGTTGAAGGAGCCCTTCCCCTCACACGCAGCAGAAGCTCGCCCCGACTGCTCCCCAGTGGGTTCCTTTTTGTCTGCCTTGGGCCTCGGCTGGCTGGCCTTGCCGCTTAGTGAGCTGCACAGAATGAGTCCTGTAGAGGCAAAGCCTGGAAAGAGCTCACTTGCGTCAGGTCCGAAACCAGGTGGCCGCTGGGTCACCTGGTGGAGGGCTGTTCCCGGCCTTCCGCATCCTCCCCTCCGCCGCCCTGGCCTGGCCCCTGCGGGTCTGGGCCGTGTCTCGAGGTCCCTGGAGGCTGTGCGTGTGTGTGTGTGTCAGTGCGAGCTGTGCCCTGCAGGCCGGTGGGCGGCCCTCCTGCCAGTCGCCCATGTGTGTCTCCCTTGCTGCACCGGGGTGCACTGAGGCTACCCAGGTGCGAGTGGGGAGCAGAGGCGAGGTGCTCCCCAGGACCGCAAGGCCAGGCCCTCTCTGGTTGCATGGGCCTCGGGGACAGGAGTGACCTTGTGAATGTTGCTGCACATGCCCCGAGACAGACGTGCCAGCACGGGCGAGGGCTGAGCACGAGGCCTCTTGGGGTGCAGCAGCCAGAGCCGAGCTCTCCTGAGGCCTTGGTGCTGAGCTGGCGGGGTCCTCAGGACCTCAGGTGGTGCCCGGACGCCCACAGCTGGCAGGTGCACTGCGGAGCCCCCGCCACACACTCCCTTTCTGGAGGTGTCCTGGCCATTGCCCTGTCCCACCCCCAGGTGCTCCCCACATCGCCCGGGCCCATCTGTCCTGCCAGTCCCTGTGCCAGCCCTTTCCCCACGGGTCCTTCACCAGGGGCATCTTCATCCTCAGCCTCCCAGGCCGGGCCCCAGCAGACCCTGCTGTGTGGGCAGTGGCTTTCATCTTCGCCCTGGGACTTCCCTGTCCCCACCAGGGGTCTCGGCGGCCTCCTGAGACCTGTGCCAGGCACTGTGCTCTGGGACGCCCCACAGCCCTGCAGAGCTGGCTGGCTCTTCTGCTGTGTCCTGTATCACGGATGGTCCAGCGACAGGCCTGTCTTAAGAGGAGAGACCAGGGCCAGCCCTTTCCTGAGGCTAGCTGTGCGTTCTGGTGCTCGAGACAGCAGCAGCCGCTGTGCTGGGCCTGATGTCAGTGGCCAACGGCCCGGGGCTCCCCGGTCCCAGGCTGGTCCCCAGCTGCCTGAGGCCTGCCGCAGTCCTCGTAGGGCCTGTATCTCCGAGCTGTCCTCCTCAGAGGGTAGTGGACATGGGATACGGAGACCCCCCCCCTTCCAGGTGGCCTTGTTTTCAGATTCTAAACCACTGACATCTGCGAAAACTAGCTTCAAAGACTTGGTCACATACTGGTTCAGGGGCAGACAGACGTGTGGGGTTGCATCTCGGTGGGGCCAGGCTGTTTGCCCTCACCCGGCCGCAGTCCTCAGCCACCTGAGACTCCTGCTGTCACTCCTGCTGCGATGCGTCCTGGTGCCGCTGTGTTCCTCAGGCAGGTGTGGCTGCTGGTCCCACCCATCGCGTCTGAGCTGCAGAGGCCCTGGGCACGAGGGCTCAACACCTCCCCCGCTGCCCACCCTATCCTCCTGGGGCTCCCTCCATGCTGTCCGTGTTTCTTGAGGCCGCACCAGACTGCCGTGGGACATGTCCGGTGTGGGCAAACATGGGCAGGTATTGTTTCTCCAAGAGCGTGGGGCTTCAAGTTGGTCAATAGGTAGGGTCAGTATGGTCATCAGGCCAGGCACAAACTTGGGATACCAGCACTCTGGGAGGCTGAGGCAGGAGTATCACAAGTTCACACCTAGCCTAGGCTAACTAGTGATTTCATAAGCTTGTCTCAAAATAAAAAATGGGGGCCGGAGGGTTAGCTCAGTGGTTCCGGCGCCTGCCTCGCAAGCGTAAGGACCTGAGTTCGATCCCTGGTTACCACATATAATGCTGGGCGTGGTGGCTCACGCCTGTAATCCCAGCACTCGGGAGGCAGAGACAGGAGGATTGCTGAGTTCGCAGTGGCTTGTCTGGGCACCATAGTGAGCTCAGGCCCAGCCTGAACTACAAAGCAAGACCCTGTCTCCAAAAAAAGCAAAAAAATAAAAAATAAAAAAATAAAAAATGGGCTGGGCCAGGGCTTTAGCTCAGTGCTTCTGGTGCCCGCCTTGCAAGCTCAGGGTCCCTAGTTCAATCCCAGTAACCACACACCATAATAATGCCAGGTGTGTTGGCTCAGGCCTGTAATCCCAGCACTCAGGAGGCAGAGACAGGAGGTTTGCTGTGAGTTCAAGTTTTGCTTGGGCTACATAGTGAGCTCAGGGCTAGCTTGAACTACAAAGCAAGTCCCTGTCTCAAAAAGAAAAAAAGAAAAAGAAATAGAGTGCGGCTTGGTGCCAAGGGGCACTGTCTATTTTTGTGGTACAGGAGATGGGACCCAGACACTGAGCTGGCACCCCAACCTACTTTTCAGTTTTCATTCCGAGGCAGGGTCTCGCTCAGTCACAGAGCTGGCTGGGCTGGGTTTGAACTTGTGATCCTCCTGCCTTAGTCTTCTGGACCTCTGTGTGTGTGTGTGTGTGTGTGTGTGTGTGTGTGTGTGTGTGTCTGGCAGTAGGGGGATTGAACTCGTGACCTTGCTGTTGCCCGGCGGGCAGGGTGTTGCTGAGCTAGCTAAATCCCCAGCTCTCCAGAGCTCTTTCAGAACCATGACAGACATCCTTGCCAGCTAGGGAAAGAGCGGGTTTGGAAACGCTTTCCCAAGAAGCGCTCAGTGCCTCAGTTTCCCTGTTTGTGCAAAGAGGCTGTAACCCATTTGTTTCCCTCCTCCTGGGCGGCCACGGGGCCCCATTCAGAGCTGGCACCAGGCCAGCTGGCAGCACAAGGTCTCCCAGGGGGCGGACAGCCAGCTCTGCTTCCCTCAGGCCCCCAGGACCTTCCTTCCCACCACAGCCCTCCCCTCCACGCAGGGGTTCAGCCGGCTGGAAGTCTGGAGCCCAGGCCTGATTAGAGGCACCCGTGCTGGCGTGTGTGTGCGTGTGTGCGTGTATGCGCGTGCGCACACTCAGTCTGTGTTTATACTTGTGGTGTGGGAAGCGGCTCCGAGGGCTGGGCTGGGTCGGCGAACTGCTGACAGCCTGGACCCCACGCACCTGCGGGCCTTCCTCCGTCCCCTCCGCTGTCCGCAGCTCTGGGCGCCAGGCTGGCCTGGGGACCTGCAGTGCCACGGCGGCGGCTGGCATAGCTTCCCCGCAGGGGCCCAGAGGCCCTGGCAGGAGAGCCCGCTTCGGAGCTCCACAGGGAAACCAGGACAGGGGGGCGGCGAGGTGCCAGCTCGACACAGGGCGCAGAAGAAATGCCAACAGAGGTCAAGGCCGGCCTGGGCTGTGCAGTGAGATCCTGCCTCCGAGCAAAGCAGTGCCTGCATGAGGGTCTCTCTCTCACCCACGCTGATGGCTGGTGTCCAAAAAGATGGGCTGGAGGCACGGCTCAGCAGGGAGCACGTGCCCAGCACCAAGGCCCTGGAGTGCGTGCCCAGCACCACAGGGAGACAGGGAGGAACAGGAAGACCTGGGTGTGTGATGGGCATGTTCGCCGTGGGAAGCGGTGTGCCAGTTCCTCAGCAGGGAGCACACAGCATTTACCATGAATTTTCCTGGTTTAGATCCAGGAGGTGCAGCAGTGTGCGGCTGTGAAGCCAACTGCTTGGGAGGCTGAGGCAGGAGGATGCCAAGTTTGAGCCTAGCCTGGGCAACTTAGCAAGAGACTGCCTCAAACTAAAAAAGTACGGGGATGGAGCTTGATATGGAGCTTGCAGGGTCCTAGGTTCAAACTCTAGCAATGGAAAAAATAAGGCAAGGGCTCAGATGCTGTACCTCCGTGTCCACAGCAGGTTCTCATGGAACCCAAACGTGGAAAAATAACCCAGGTGTCTATCAACGGCTTCATAAATAAACAGAAACATGGTGTCTGCACCGGCAAGTCTGCTGCGCCGTGGGACAGAGCGCAGCCACTGCCGCTCCAGAGAGGTGAGAGAAGCCAGAGGCACGGCCACACACCGCCGGCGTCGTGTGGGGGACACCGGACGGACGGCGGAGCCAGAGACAGGAAGAGGCTCGGGCCGGGGCCTGGGGCGGAGGCTTGGACCCAGACCGAGGGCTCTGGTCGCACAGCGCGTTCACTGCCAAGAAAGGCGCATTCGTGCCTCCCAGCAAGACGGGAGTGGACGCCGGCCTCCCCGCTGTGCGTGTGGCCACTCGCTCGAGGTGGTCTGGTGGTGCCCCAGGGCCCGTCTCCTGCACACTCACCATGCTGTGGCCTGTGTCGCTAGCCCCGGGCAGCCCTGCCCTCCGGCTCGCCCAGAGGCACCTGAGGGCACCTCCCCCTGTGAGGCGAGGCTTTCAGACTTAAAACCTTCAACCCAGCCTCTGTGTGTGTGTGTGTGTGTGTGTGTGTGTGTGCGCGCGCGCGCATGCGTGCACATGCACGTGCTTTTTGGCTTTTTTCCCTTCATCAGTAGAAATTGAATCCAGGCCTTTGTAATGAGCTACATTCAGCTCTTTTTATTTTGTAGTTTAAAACAAGGTTTCGCCGGTGTCCGCCGGGCAGTCTGCGCCCCGTGTGTGCGTGGGGCTCCACACTGCCAGGGCCGAGAGTGCTGCCCCGTCAGGGAGCGACACTCCGCCGGGGCTGGGTGTGCAAGACCTCTGCTGCGTGCTCTCACGGCCTGCAGGCCTCTCCCCACTCTGAGGGCAACAGGGCCTTGGCGGTGGGGGGAGGGGCAGAGAGTGAGGTGGTGGCTCCCCTGGGCGGAAGCAGTACCTGCACGGAGGCCCTAGGGCAAGGGACAGCCGGGCTGGCGGAGGGCCTGTGCAGGCCTTCCTCGTGAGGCGGCAGCCTGTGGGGGCGCCCGCACCTCCACCCGTCCGTAGTGGCCCCCACAGGCAGTGCTCAGTGGCAGCTGGCTGCTCCCCTTAATCTCATTAGCAGAACGGCCTGTTGCCATGGTGACTGTCCAGAGCCCTGGCCTGGCCAAGGCCAGCTCAGTCGCAGATGAGGCGGGTGGCAGGGTCCCCTCATTCTGTGCAGCCTGGGAGACGGGCTGCCCCAGGGTCTTCCCATGACGGAGCAGCGGCCGTGCCACACACACAGGGCCTTCCGCACTGCTCAGACCCTGTGGCCACTGTGGGCTCCTCATTGAGCCTACCCTACGGTGCCAGCCGGGGCCTTGGACAGCTGCAGGGCTTCTTTTACTCAGGGCGCCGTGACAGGAGTGGAGGGAGGTTTGTGCAGGCTCTAGGACATGTGTGCGGGCCGCTTCAGAGGTAGGGGTCTCCGCTGGAGCAGAGGACTCCAGAGTGCTGTGGCCCCAGGAGGGCTCTGCCCAGACTTGGGGTCACACAGAGACCTGGGCTGGGGTCCAACAGCATGGCCGTGCCTCCCTGGTGCAGGCCCTGGCCCTTCCCCGCATAGGGCTCTCCTTGAAGGCCCAGTCCTTCCATGATGTCCTTCCTCTACGTCCATCCCCTCCCCCAGGGCCTGGGTGGGACAGAGTTGGGAACAGGGCCCTGTGGGTGTACAGGAGTGTGCGGGTGAGGCCCGCCTGGCCGTCTCTGGGTCGCCAGGCACAGGTCTCTGCACAGCTGGGCGCACACACAGGGCGCGTTCTGCTTGGAGCCGTGGTCACTTCCCACCGACAGCACCCAGCAGCTCGCTGGCGCTGAGCTGCACTGGCAGGAGAAGGAGGCGGGGAACAGAGAGGCCATGCCCCGACAAGAGACCCGAGTCTGCCGCCCCAACCAGGGCACGCTGGTGCCCCCAAGTCCCCGCAGCACCTAGGTTTGGCCTGGGTGACATGAGATTGCTCATGGCGCCATGGCAGCCCCAGCATGCCTAATGTGCTTCCCAGCTGTCTTCCTGGAGGCTTGGGGCCAGGGACACACGGGCACAGGTGGCCAGAGCCCACAAGGGGCTCCAAAGGGTTTGCCACGCTGTATTGCCCTCCGTTGGAGCAGGCTGCCCACAGTCCCCTCACTGTCCATCTCCTCTAACCCAAAGGCAAGCGTGGTGACAGCATGAGGGCATGAGGGCCGGGTCGGCGGTCTGGGGGAACCCAGGGCAGCCGCCAGGGGGCAGGAGGCCGCGCCTCGCCTCGCAGGCTGGGCCGGCATCTCCGTCCAGCTGTGGAGCCTCACTAGCCTGCACCAGATGCAGCGGCCGCCAGCAGGCTGAGGCTTGGGGTGCAGAAGAGCACCTTTGTGGCCGGGCGTTTCCTACACAGTCGTGGTGACCACAAGAGACTAGGATCCTGGCGGAGTGTGGGGGTCTGTGCTGTCCTGGAGCTGGAGCACAGAATCCCCTGAGCGAGCTTGTGGGGCCGCCAGGTGAGGTGTGTGGGGCGCTGACATCTGCCGTGTCCTGGAAAGTGTCTGGGCATGGCGGCCGGGATGGTGCGGCAGTGATGAGCTGCTCCCCGTGGGTCTCACCCCGTGGGCGTGGGCTGCGTGTGGCCCCGGCCTCTGCCAGGCCTGGGTGTCCCCCCCCCCCGCTCCCTGCTGTCCTGTGGGGTGGGAGGAGCTCTGCATTCACCCTGTTCATACACTCCCTTTTGTCTGTCTGTCTGGCCACCCACCTCCTAGGCCTGTGGCCCTCAGTCCCTGTCCCAGTCTGTGTTGCTGGGCCTGGGCCTGGCCTGGCAAGGGCCGCAGAGTGTCCCAAGGCCTCTGTGTGGGCACAGGGTGGGCGCAGTGGAGCTGCAGCAGTGCCGTGGGAAGGGCCGGGGGTCCAGGGCTGTCAAGCTGGTCCGCTGGCCGGGGTGGGGTCAAGGGTCACACCCGGCCACGGGAAAGGGGGATGTGCTGCTGCTGGGTGGCATCCCCAGACCCCACGGTGTGACTGCTCACAGTGGGGACTCAGCTGTGGGCCGGGACAGGCCCAGGGGGCTGTGTGGGACCTGCTAGCTGGGCGCTGTGCTGCGTGACCCAGAGCTCTGTGGCCGGCTGGCCGGGGGGCTCCCCAAGCCCTGGTGCTCCCCCAAGCCACAGCAAGCCCACACCAGTGACAGCTGAAGAATCAGGGTCAGGGTGACAGTTTTTATTTTCTTTGTGGTGCTGGGGCTTGCTCGAACCCATGGAGCAGAGAGCTGTGTCCCCAGCCCTTTAAATTTTATGTTGAACAAAGGTCTTGCTAGGTTGTCCAGGTTGGGCTCAAACTTACAACCTTCCCAAACTGCTGGGTTATGAGTGTGTCTGGCTCACGGGGACACCAGGGACCCAGCGTCAACTCCAGGGGGATGAAGGGACAGAGGCCGGGCTTCCCGCAGGACCGGCAGCCCTCCACGGCTCAGTCCCTGTGCAAGGTTGAGGGCGGCGGCCCCCAAGGGCAGCGGTGAGCCGTGAGGCCCCCAGTGCTGCAGCGCAGGGCTGAGGGAGCTCGGGGGCGGCCCGTGCCCGACGGCTTGGGCAGGGTGGGCGGGGCCCGGGCTGGGGCCCTGGGGGCCGGTGGTGGGGCCCTTGGGCCTGGGCCCCCTTGGGCTGTGCAGAGCGTGTATAAGGTTGCTAGGGGTGCACAGCTGTCCCAGAGCATGCGCAACACAAGCACTGCTTCTGTCCCCACCCGGCTATTGCACATGGATTCATGCCACTCACTCTGGGCAGGGGAGACTGAGACACAATAGGCTGCTTGCCACGCGGTCCATGGGGCTGGCTGCAGTGCAGGCCCAGGCGAGGGGCTGGGCCGCAAGGAGGGTGTGGACAGGCCCTCGGAGGGCCAGACCAGGAGCTGGGCCCACCATGTACCCGGGCCGAGAACCAGGTGCTCTGTCTGCTGACTGTGGGCTGCTGGGAAGGAGGGGTGTTCTTGCTGCACCACAGGGCCACCCTCCTGCGGGGAGCAGCTGTCTGACCAGTTCTGCGCCTCTCCCGTCCCACACTAGGGTCCCCCAGAAGGTGTGGGGGATTGGAGTGCCCGGGACTGTTGTGTATGCAGGGCAGACAGAGGCTTCACCGGGATCCCCACAGGTCTGCGGGGGCCGCTCTGAGGAGCTGTAGGCCCCTGGACGCAGGAGCGGGCCTAGGGCCTGGGAAGGACACTTAGAGTCCAGGTTGGCTCTGGAGGCCCCGCCTAGCCACCTGGCCTTGCTTGGGCTGCCATAGGCCTCCTGGGCTGAACTTGGAGTCACCTCCTCTGGCTGAGATGAAAGCTGGCCCCAGGTACCCCATGCCTCCTCTGTGGGCTTCAAGCCTGGCATCCTCTGCTCAGTTCTCAGCTGGCCCAACCTAGGGGTTTTGTGCCCCCTTTAGGTGTCTGCTGTTACCCCGCTGGGCCGTGGCCCCCACTGAGCCGGCTGCTTCTCTTTTGCAGCTCCAGCTTCAGAAGTCCCAATACCTGCAGCTGGGCCCGAGCCGCGGCCAGTACTACGGTGGGTCTCTGCCCAACGTAAATCAGATCGGGAGTGGCACCGCGGACCTGCCCTTCCAGGTGAGCCTGGCCCCACCCACCTCCAGCCAGACCTTAGCACACAGCAGTCCAGCCTGTGTCCGGCCTCCACACCCACAAGCCCTGTCCTGCTCGGGGGAGCCCAGCTGCTCAGCCTGGTCATGGCCTCGGCAGAAGCCTGCACAGAGCCAGGTCGTGGAGCCTGCTCTGCCGCAGTGAAGCTCCCTGGGAGAGGTGGGCCTCTCCCCGCTGGCCTCCAGGCTCCTGGAGGCACTGGCTCCCCATGACCACACAGCTGCCCACTAAGTGGAACTCAGCCTGGAAATGGCCAGGTTCGTGAGGCCCCCAGGCTGGGCTGCTGCAGGGGAGTTCGGCGGCCCTCCTGCCCTGCTGCTGGGAGGGTCGAACGCAGCCCAGGCCTGTGGATATCCAGGCTCCGTTTGCAGGTGTCCGTACTGCCTCCGTCTCTCCCAGAGGGTCTGTCTCCCCTGAGAAGCTTGCTCCAGGTGCCTCCTGCCTCAGCCCCACATGGGCCCACACGAGTCCTTGTGGGCCAGGGACGCAGGCCCTGCCAGTGTCCGTCACCCAGGGCTCGCTCCGCGAGAGCCCCGTGCACTCGGCCCGCCAGGTGTCTCAAAGTCTTGGTTCTTGCATTTTCAGCCCAGCGGATTTCTGGGGGAGGCCCTGGCAGCGGCTCCTGTCTCTCTGGTAATTGAGCCCCAGGCTGAGGCCGGGGCATTCCCGGCGCCAGTCTGAGACCCCAACATGTGTGTGGGCGCCGGCTGTCCCCAGGTCCCTCACCTGCTGGCCTGTGGCCCCTGGCAGCCTGTCCACCACACCCCGCCTCAGAAGCGTGCTGGTTGCATCGCCTGGGCCCCGGACCTGACCGAGCGGCGCTATGCCACACTGCCCAGGCCAGGCGCCCATGCGGGCCCGAGCATGTGCCGTGCTGCATGGCCCTCTGAGCACAGCGGCGCAGAGCAGGCCGTGGGGCCAGGTGGGCCGGGTGGGTTGGCATGGCCTCTTTCCTCTGCCCGGCTTCTGCCCTGGGCCCTCCACTGGCCTCAGTGTTCCTCGGAGAGATGTGAGCTGCGCTCCTCAGACGTGACCGCGTTCTGGGCTCACACCTGGCAGGGGTGTCGAAAGCGCAGAAAGACCCAGCCAAAGACCTTCCTAGGGGGCAGATCAGACCCTGGGGCAAGTGGGCACCGAGGTCCAGGTGAAGATGCCTCTGAGAGGGAGGCTCCTCTGTGCCAGCCTCACCCTTGCACTGGCTGCCTTCAGGAGGCGGGGCCCAGAGACAGATGGCTGGGTGGCACCCTGCCCTGTCCAGTGCTGGCAAAGGCAGCTGGTCTCGGCCCATCAGACGGCAGGGGGGCAGCACAGTGCCAGGGCTGACAGAGCACAGGCTCTGGCAGCTTGGGTGCCGGAAGGAAGCCCCGTGTGGCCAGCGCCTGCCGTGCCCCCGGGGGTCCTGGATGAGCATGAGGGAGGGGAGCCCAGAGTGCACCTGGTCAGCAGGCCCGCCCGGTCCGGTGCTTGCAGCCCTTTGGGTGAGGGTGGGGAGGCCTGTGCGCGTGCCCCTGGTGATGGGCTGCTCAGCCACTGCACCCTGGCACTGGTGGCGCTGGGCCCCGAGCTTGTGCCGCTCCACTGGCCATGCATGCCAGCTGCACCGCTCGCCTGCCACCCCATCCTGGGACACCCCGCTGGCTTGTGCGCCCCACCCAGTACTCAGGGCTGGGGGTGGGTGGCAGGAGGAGGCTTTGGTCGCAGTGCGGCATCCGAGGTGTTGGAGTGGGGCCCCGAGGTCCACCCTGGGCCCTTCGCAGTAACCGCCGGCTTGCTCTGTCTCTCCCTGTGTCTCGCGCCCTCCTCACCCGCAGACGCCCTTCCAGTCCTCGGGCCTGGACACCAGCCGGACCACCCGGCACCACGGGCTGGTGGACAGAGTGTACCGCGAGCGTGGCCGCCTCGGGTCCCCGCACCGCCGGCCCCTGTCAGTGGACAAGCATGGACGGCAGATATCCTTTTCCGGAACGTCGCCCTGGGGAGATCCCAGGCCCTGGTGGCAACTGTGCCCTGAGTTTGCCTACTGGCTCCCCGGTCAGCTCCCGAGTGAGCTGGGCCAACCTGGGGGACTTCCTAGAGGGGAGCCCAGGACCAAGGGACAGGCCGAGCACAGGGCAGCCTGGGCCAGTGGGAAGGTAGACGGGAAGCCCTGCCAACCTGCTGGCCTCACTGTTTGCGCTGGAGCAGCTCCCGGCAGCACAGCCGGGACCTGAGGGCGTTGGGTCTGAGCTGGGCTGAGATGACGGCTGCTCCCCTTGACTCCTCACACGCGGACAGCTGCCCGTACGGCACCGTGTACCTCTCGCCACCCGCAGACAGCAGCTGGAGGAGGTCAGTACCAGGGCCGCCCGCCCTGCCCGCCCCAGTCCCCTCTAGGCTATGCGTGGAAGGCCGGGGCGCCGTCACCTCGAAGCAGCGCCCTCAGTGCGCCGGCTCTCCCTGCCGTCCTGAAGTCACAGCTCAGGTGTCCTCAAAGCCTCCACCACTCATGAGTAAGGTTTTTGGTTTTTTTGAGACAGGGTTTTGCTTTTTAGTTTAGCCGGCCCTGGGCTCACTATGTAGCCCAGGCAAGCCTCGAACTCAGCAATTCTCCTGCCTCTGCCTCCCAAGTGCTGGGATGACAGCCGTGAGCCACCACACCCAGCATTGTGGTACGTGGTTACTGGGAATCAAACTCGGGACCTTGTGCTTCCCAGGCAGATGCTGGAACCACTGAGCTAAGTCCCCAGCCATAACTAAGGTTGTTTTGCTCCTTTTACGTACCCAAAATTGGATGTTCATGCTATCATCTTGATTTATTCTTTCAAATTTTATTTGTTTTTTTGTGAGATGGGCTCTTGATATCCTGGACCCAAGTGACTCTTGCCTCAGCCTCCTCGAGAAACTGGGCCCACAGGCATGCATCACCATGCCCAACTGCTTCTCTTAGTTAACGAATGCTGTATTGTATTTCCCGTGTTGCTGAACAATCTCTGAAAAATTCTAAATGTATTCTGTATTTGTGATAGAAAATATGAGGAGAAAATACCACGCATCAGTGCTGTCAAGAGAGACCTAAAAGATTGAGCAGGGTGATGGTGGTGCACATCTCTGATCCCAGCACTGGTGGCTGAGGCAGGAGGCTCTCAAGTTCCATCCCAGCTTGGACAATTTATGGACTCACGGAGACTCTGTCTCAAAAAACAAAGAAAGGAACCAGAGATTTAGCTCAGTGGTTCTGGTGCCTGCCTAGCAAGAGCACGGTCTGGAGTTTGATCCTTAATAACCACATGCAGTACCATGCTTGCCCACCAGCCATCAGCACCACACACCACGGTGCTGGGCATGGTGGCTCAGGCCTGTCATCCCAGCACTCGGGAGGCAGAGGCAGGAGGATTGCTGAGCTTGAGGCTTGCCTGGGCTACATAGTGAGCTGAGGGCCAGCCTGGACTACAAAGGGGAGACCCTGTCTCAATCAGTCAATCAGTAGAGGGCTGGGCGCGTCTTGGTGTGAAGCAGTGGGGTGAAGGGAGGAGCAGGGAGGGAGGAGAGCCTGCAGCTCCGGGACTCACTGCAGGCCGAGGCCGCCACACCTCAGTCCTCACACTGGGCGGCTCTTCATCCCTCCGGAGCTGCCGTCCAGGCAGCCCGATGTTTTCTTGCCCAGAAGCTGTGCTGGGACGGCCTGGGTCTCTGTCCTCTGTGGTCACTGCAGGGCCCTGGGCTCAGTGCGGGGCCTGTCCCACACCAGCACCATGGAAGGTGGGCAGTGGCAGTGCCAGCTCTGGCCTGCTCATGGGTGCCAGCTGCTGCCCACACTGCCCTCCAGGGCTCTGAGCCCTCAGGGCCTGAGCAGGGACCACAGCCAGGCTCCCTGCCCACTGGGAGCTCCGCCCTACCCCCGGGCCTCACCCCTTCTCTCCCTCCGCAGGACCAACTCTGACTCTGCCCTACACCAGAGCACGTTGGCACCTGCCCAGTCGGAGCCCTTCACGGGCGGGCCCCAGGACGCCCACCAGAAAAGAGGTACAGGCGCGGTCAGGCAGGTCCGGAAGGCGGCCGCCAGCGCGGGGTGACAGACCTCAGAGGGTCACCTGTGCCTGGGGCACGGTCCCTGGCGTGGCTGCACGAGTGGGCTGTGAAAGGGGCTTTCTGGGCAGAGAAGATGCTCTGCGAACGGACAGGCTCCAGGGCCCCGCAGGCCCTGGCTGTGTTGGCTGGGGCTGTGCAGGTGGCGCTTTCAAATGTGGGGTCACCCCGTGGCCGCGGGACTCGTCAGCTTGTGGTACAGCTTGACCCAGGAGTTAGCACAGGAACCCCCGCCCACAGCCTCCGGGCACGCCTGGCTCAGGAGGAAGAGGAGGTGCCTCCCTGCTGCGGCTGTGCCCGTGCTGTGCCAGCCACACTGTGGCCTTTGAGGGCTGCTTGCTAATTAATGGTCTGAGAAGTGGGTTCTGAGGGCCTTCCCAGCACACAGGGGGTGTTTCCACAGCTGTACTGTGAACAGCAGCCTGGACGGGGGTGTCTGGGCAGGAGGTGGGGTCACAGGCCACCTGGGTTGCTGGGATGATAGGCATGAGCCACCATGCCTGGCATTGTGGTATGTGGTACCAGGGATCGAACTCAGGACCTTGTGCTTGCGAGGCAGATGCCGGAACCGCTGAGCTAAATCCCTGGCCTCTGAAATTCTTTTCAACTAAGCAGGGACTCATGACCCTTCCACTTCCAGCTCTGACGACCTCAGGGCCTGGACCAAAGGAGCAGGGGTGGGCCAGAGTGCCAGCCGGGTCATCCCTCCTGTTTCCAGGGTTTCCCTTGCCAGGTCCCCGCCCGCACAGGGCCTTGGGACTGCACACAGGATGTTGGGGCCCCTGGGAGGGAAGCCAGGCTAGCCCTTGGTGGCCCCGAGGCCCAGAGGGACGGGCCCAGGCAGTGACAGGGCTGCAGCTTGCCCTGGCTGCCCAGAGATGGACCCTGGAAGGAGGTGATGAGCCTGGCACCGTGCTGCATGCCTGTCATCCCACAGTCTGAGAGGCTGAGGAGGGAGTGTCACAGGTTTTTGATCCCAGCCTGGACAACTTGGCAAGACCCTGTCTCCAAATTTTAAGAAATTTAAAAAAGTAGGGCCAGAGATTTAACTCAGTGGTTCTGGTGCCTGCCTCGCAAGCGCAAGGTCCTGAGTTTGATCCCGGTGACCACATAGAATGCTGGGCGTGGTGGCTCGCGCCTGTCATCCCAGCACTCAGGAGGCAGAGGCAGGAGGATTGCTGAGTTCCAGGCTTGCCTGGGCTACATAGTGAGCTCAGGGCCAGCCTGAACTATAAGAGACCCTCTCTCAAAAAAAAAAAGAAGAAGAAGAAAAGGAAAGAAATTTAAAAAAGTAAAGTGCTGAGGTTGTGTTTTAGTCAGTGCAGAGGCCCTTGGTTGAGTCTTCAGAACTGGGGGAGAAAAGAAAAAACTATGTACGTCTTGGGTACAGCTCAGTGGTGAGCATTCGGCTTTCATGTTTCAGACCTAGGGGAGACATGGCAAAGTACATGAGTCAGTGACTGAAAGGCCCTAGGGTGTCACCTTCAGGCCTGGCTCGTTCCAAGAATTTGAGGGGTATGCGTGTGTCCCGCTCTCTGGCTGAGGTAGGCGTGTGCCGAGAGCCAAGAAGAGGGCCAGGGTGCTCCTGCTGCCCAGGGCCCTGAGGTCATCAGAGCTGGAGGTGGAAGGGCCATGGGACCCTGCTTAGTTGAAAAGAATTTCAGGGCCCAGGGATTTAGCTCAGTGATTTTTTTCATCTGCCTCGCAAGCATAAAGTCCTGAGTTCGATCCCCAGTACCATATACCACAATGCCAGGCATGGTGGCTCACGCCTGTCATCCCAGCAGCTCAGGAGGCAGAAGCAGGAGGATTGCCAAGTTCGAGGCTTGCCTGGGCTACATAGTGAGCTCAGGACCAGGCTGAGCTACAAAGCGAGACCCTGTCAAAAAAAAAAAATTTCAGGCAGCTGGGAGTTTGGCTCAGTGGTGCCACCACTTGCCTTGCAAGCGCAAGTTCGTAAGTTGACCCCAGTACCACCAAAAGAAAGAAAAGGATTTCCAACGGAACCCTTTCTTCAGCTTCTGGGGGGCCCCAGGTACCCGCTGGGACACTGACAGTGTGCTGCAGGCCTGGAGAGTCGGGGCCACGTCCTGCTGCCCGTAGTGGCAGTGAGGCTTTGTCCTGACAGCTGTCTCTCCCCAGTCTTGCTGTTGACGGTCCCAGGAATGGACGAGACCACGTCAGAGGCAGACAAGGCCCTGTCCAAGCCGGCCTGGGACTCCAAGAAGGTAAGAGCCGCGGCTCCTCCCTCCTCCCGGGCCCGGCCTGGACACGGGTACCGCCCTCTTCCCTGCGGGGCGAAGCGACCCCCGCTCTGAGTCCTGGCCTGGGCCAGGGTGTTCTCCTCTGCACGTCCGTACACCGGGCCTGTTCCACAGGCAGGAGGCAGGCCTGTCCTGAATGCAGTGCTGGGCAGGTGCGGTGACAGGACAGCAGCCGGGTCTGGTCCCAGCTGGGCACTGTGGCACACGCATATCATCCTCGCTGCTCGGGCAGCTGAACCAGGAGGATCTCGAATTTGAGCCAGCCTGGTCAATTGAGCAAGACCCTGACTCAAAATGAAAATTAGGGCTGGGGAGTTAGCTCAGTGATTCTGGTATCTGCCTGGCAAGCGCAAGGTCCCGAGTTCGAGTTTGATCCCCAGGACCACATACCACAGTGCCAGGCATGGTGACTCACACCCCACAGCAATCAGTACCACGTACCCTAGTGTGGGGGCGTGGTGGCTCCCAATTATCATGCCAGCACTCGGTAGGCAGAGGCAGGAGGATTGCTGAGTTCGAGGCTTGTCTGGGCTACATAGCTCAGGTCCAGCATGAACTACAAAGAGAGACCCTGTCTCAAAAAAAAAAAAGGAAAGAAAGAAAAAAATTAGAAGGGGCTTGAGACGTAGCTACACATAAAGACTGTGGGTTCTGTCCCCAGAATAGTGCAAAATACTGCAAAATAAGTGTAGAAACAAAGGAATTGTAAAGAAATGAAGGTGAGTGGTACTGCTGTTACTGGGAGATGTTTTGGAAAAGGGGCTGGGGTGCAGCGTGGCAGAGAGCTCACCTAGCACCCCGAGGGCCCGGCTTCTAGCCCCAGCCGACCAGTAAACCACCCAAAACAAAAGCAGACATTCAGGCCTCCACACTGCTGCTGAAGTGTCCTGCACCGGGAAGGTGGGTGGGTGGGTAGGTCTCCCCCAGGGCGGGGCCTGCCCCCAGCGTCTGGAGCCTGGGTCTGTTTTCTCCTTCTGTCCCCAAAGCATCTGTCTCCCGCCGGCTGACCAAGGGCTCTTCAGAGGCTTCTCCCAGAAGTCAGGGAGGGTGCTTGGTAGAAACTCGTGACAAAGCCACTGTTAGCCTAGGGAGTTAGCCACTCTGCCCCGCCAAGGCTTGGGGGCCCCTCTCCTGTCCTGTCCTGTGGGGGGTGTCAGCCCCAGCCTGGGACTCTGCCTGGCCGTGCCTCTAAGTTCCAGGGCTCAGGATGTGGAGCCCAGCCTGCAGCCCCAGCTCCCTGCCGGACCCGCCCCCGGGCAGTGGGGCCATCAGCACGGCCCTGGAAGTGTGTCTGAGCCTCACTGTGAGGCCCATTTGCTTTCCACTGTGGAGAGTTCAAACTATAGCAGAGGGAGGGACTTCCGGGCCGCCACCATGTTGGGTGGAGGGACGTGCTGAGGCCCCAGAGGACACGCAGGCCCTCAGGGCAGGCACGAGCCTCTGCCCTGCTCTCTGGAGACTGGTGCCTGCTCTCCGCCTCCCAGTGCGGAAGACTCGGTGGCCTGCAGATGCGCAGGGGTGGGGTGGGCTCCGCTTCCGAGGGAGCCCCGGGTCCTCCCAGCCTGCCCTGATGGTGCCGTGGCACCACAGCCACCGCGGGCAGAGTGGTCCTGCACATCGCTGTTGCCTTTCCCCTTGGGCGCCCAGGGTGGCCCCTCCACGCCCTGGGGACACCGCTGTCCATTGCAGGGACTCTCCAGCCCCCAGTGAGCTGGGTTCTGTCCCGAAGGTAGCGGGCCAGCTGTGTCGGCACCCACCCAGCCCCTGCTGTCTTTTCTTTCAGACGGGGTCCAGGCCCAAGTCCTGCGAGGTCCCCGGCATCAAGTAAGTCCCTGCGGGGCCCAGGCCCACGCGTCCCTGCCCCTCTGGTGCAGCCTGGCCTCTCTCTCACCCGCACCTGGGTCGCTGATGCTCCGACGTGCCCCCCAGACCGCAGCACAGCCCCTAGCGCGGTTTTGGGGCCCTGTGTCCCTAAGCTCACCCAGCCCGTCTGCCTCTCCCCAGCATCTTCCCGTCCACCGAGCAGGAGAACACAACGGCCCTGATCCCTGCCACCCACAACACAGGGGGGTCCCTGCCTGACCTGACCAACATCCACTTCCCGTCCCCACTGCCGACCCCGCTGGACCCCGAGGAGCCCCCGTTCCCTGCGCTCAGCGGCTCCAGTAGCACCGGTAACCTCGCCGGCAACCTGACCCACCTGGGCCTTGGTGGCACCGGCCAGGGTGAGACCACTGGGCCTGGGCCGGGCGGGGTGGGGCTGGGCACGTGGCCGGCCCACAGTGTGGGCCTGGCGTCTCCAGAGCTTCGCACTTGCCTTTCCTGGGCAGGCCCTCACCCTGCCTCCTGGGGACAGGATGCGGGACCCTGGCTCCTGTGTCTTCCTCGTGTCCCCAGCGTGGCCTCGCTGCCTGCCTGGCCTCTGCCGTGACCCGGCATGGCTGTCCTGCACCCGCCCTTGGAAAGCCCACGACCGCTGCGGCCTGGGCTGCCTCTGACCTGTCTCCACAGCGGGACCTCAGGGCCTCTGCGCCTGCCGCCCGTCCCCACAGTGCTGCTGGCAGCGCTTCCCCAGCTCCACAGCGCCACTTCTCTGCGCTCACCTGTGGCCACCACGGCTCCTCTGCTCTTTATCCGACCCTGCGCTGAGGCTCAGTTTCCCCAGTCCTTGCCGTCTCGTGCACCCCAGTCCGCTTCTCCGTGGGGGAGGGTTTGCATCCTGGAGCGGCGGGCAGCTGGCGCCGGAGAGCGTGGTGGGGGCCCGGCCGGCACAGCGCAGGGCAGGAAAGAGCGGGGTGCAGGAGCGGCAGGAGCGCCCACTCCTCACCCACTGTGCACGGCAGACAGTGGGGACGCCTTCCAGGGGCCCAGGTGCCGCTGCAGGGCCTTCTCTGAGTCACTCCTAGGTGCCACAGGGCAGTGGCGGGCACGGGTGGAGGCAGAGGTGCTGGTGCTCTCCGGTGGACTTGGGACCTTGAGTCTCCTGCGCACGGACAAGCACCCACCACGTCACCACCTGAGTCCTCGCTCTGGGCCGGCAGCCCGGGCAGGGCAGAACTGGGGAGTGCAGCGGGCCCAGTCCCGGGGCACCGGTTGGGTTCTTTCACATCCTGGCCTTGTGCCTGCCCGGGCCCCACTGGCAGGCAGAGGGCACAGAGAGGGCCCTGAGAGCAGGGGTGCAGGTTGAGGCAGCCCGAGGTGCACCCCACCCCAGACCTGGCACACAGACACCTTAGTCTGCACGGGGCGTGCACAAGCAGCCACGGGCAGCCGGGCCTGTGGTGACCCTGCCTGAGGAGCAGAGGGCACGATCCAGGCCCACTGAGTGCAGAGCGTCCTCGGCCCCGGAGCTGGGCACCCCCAGCGGGGAAGAGCGTGCAGGAGGGGACACGGGCAGGCGCGGGGCCTGTGGACCTGCTGTTCCCCAGAGCAGCGCTGCTTTCTGGCGTCTCCTCACAGGTGAGCCGTGGGCCCTGCCCGGCGCACATGCAGCTCTTGCCCCTCTGCCACCCAGCAGGAGCAGAGGGCCTGAGACAGTTGCCCATCACCTCCTTCGCATTTGCCTGGGCCGTGCCCCTGGCTGCCCATCGGTGTGAGGAGCAGAGCAGGTCCCAGGGTCCCGCCTGGCATGGCTCCAAGGCCAGCCGGCCCCACCAGCAAGGCTTTTGTGCCATGGGGAGGCCCCGCCACCTGGCCTGCCTGCTTGCCCGCCTGCCCAGACTTCCCTCCCGCCTGGCCGTGCTCCTGCTCTGAAGGTGATCCAAGCTGCCAAGAGCACAGCGGTGAGGTGCTCGTGCTCCTTGCCAGCCTGGCTGGCCTCTTCCAGGGTGGCAAGGCTGGGAGCTGCTGGCTACCCGGCACCTGTGTTCAGGATGGGCACTGCAGACTGGCAGACCGAGGGCCAGGCCAGCTGCTGCTGTTTTGTGTGGCTCAAGAACATGCTTGTGTGTCGCATGGCCATGTGTGTGATGCTTCAGGTTGACATTTAAAAGCAGGAAAGTGTATGTAGAATCCTGAAGAATCAAGGGAGCTGACATCATGGGTGCACACCTGTAATCCCAGCTACTGGGAGGCTGAGGCGGGAAGATTGCCAAGTTTGAGACTAGGATGGCCAATTTAGCCAGGCTATCTCAAAAAAAAAAGAGAGAGAACTTTTGTCCGATGTGTCTGAAGCACGAAGATTGCTGCTAGTTCAAGGTCAGCCTGGACTGCATAGTGAGACCTGGTCTCAAAAAAACCAAGAAGAGGGGCTGGGGATTTAGCTCAAGTGGTACCGTGCCAACCTTGGATGCACAAGGGCCCGAGTTCAATACCTGGTGCTGCAAGCGGAAAAAACAAACAAACAAACACACCTCTAAGAAAAAACAGCGGGGGTAGGGGCCGGAGATTTAGCTCAGTGGTTCCAGTACCTGCCTCGCAAGTGCAAGTTCCTGAGTTCGATCCCGGTAACCACATAGAATGCTGGGCGTGGAGACTCACGCCCACCAGCCATCAACACCGCATACCACAATGCCGGGCGTGGTGGCTCACGCCTGTCATCCCAGCTCTCAGGAGGCAGAGACAGGAGGATGAGCTCAGGGCCAGCCTGAACTACAAAGCGAGACCCTGTCTCAAAAAAAAGAAAAAAAAAACAGCGGGGGGTTTGGTCTAAAGCGCTGGGAGGCAGCTCATTGTCAAGCACTGGCCTAGTGTATGTGAGGCCTTGGGTTCCACCCACCATACCTGGGAGAAGAAAATAAAATCAACAGGCCTCCCAGCCTTGGGCCAGCACCCTGGCCCTCCTGGCACTGGGTGGGCCACCAAGCTTGTTTGCTATGGCCCCTGCCGCCCCCGTACCCCCCACATGCCCTCGGCCTTTGCTTCCGTCCCGTGAAGGCCTGGCATCTGTTCCAGACCTGTCACTAGGCCTCCCTCGGCCCCACGAGACACGTGACACAGGCCTAGAGATGGCACCGTCCAGAGCCCTGACCCTGAGTGCGTGGGAGCCGGGCCTGTTACCGCACCACTTGATGCAGATCCTGATGCCCAGAGCTTGCAGACCCCAGGCCTCGGGACTCTACATCAGGAACGTTTGGTGGTCCCGGTCCCTCCCATTATGGCCCTGCTCCTGGCCACAGGCACAGGCGTGACCAGGCTCGCCCCACTGAGCAGCTGCCCTGGGCATGGCGGCTTCCCGCGCTCCCCCCTAGCACACTCTGGGTGTGTTCCTGCAAGCTCATAACCCTGCCATGCCATCTGCTGGAACGAGGTTGGTCCGGTGCCCGCTGCGGGATGGGCCCGGATCTCCTGGTGAGTCAGGTGGCTGCACTCAGCCTTGACTGCGGGCCAAGCCCTCCTCAGAGCCTCTGATGACCTCACCGGCCTCCCGTGAGCCCCATCGGCAGTCCTCTTACTGTCCTCACTGAGCGGGTCCTGGGTCAGGTGGGGGTCACACCGGGCCCCGGGGTCCGCCTGTCGTCGGGGCCTGCCGCCTGACTGGCGCGGTGCCGGGTACCCCAGCAGCTCCCTACTGTTGCTCCGTGCCTGATCTCACCAGCCTCCCTCACCACCCTGTATCTAAGAGCAGACTGCTTGGGGTGAGGGCTGGGGCAGTGCACGGCCCGGGCAGGAGCCAGCATGTGGCAGGCAGAGAGGAACGGAGGCGTCGGGGACACTGAGGCACGGGAGGCACCTACAGTATCGAGGCACAGAGGGGTGGGAGTGGCAAGGCACGGAGTCCATCAGCGAAGGGTCAGGATGGACTAGCTTGGCCCTAAGGGAAGCACGAGCCCATTTAAACACCAAAGCAGACCCGTAACTTCCCAAAGCCACCAGTGCCTGTGTGGCTGGGCAGGGGCTCAGGCGCTGCCCCTCCCGCCAGCTCTCCAGGCCACTCTGGCCTCCAGTGGGGTCCCCCATCCTCTGCAGTCAGCCTTTCCTGGAGTTCTGGGCTTTCATTGGCCTGGCCTGGTCACATGCCGGTCGCATGTTTGGAAATGAGGAGTGCTGATTGGCCGGGCCAGTGGGCATGCCCCACGGAGGATCCTGGGGTCCGTGGGTAGGAACGCAAAGGACCCATCGGGGTGGGGCATTAGAGGGCCACTGGGCTCACTGTGGGGAATCCTGTCCCTTCAGGGTTGTCAGGCTGTGACAGTGGCCTTTCCTGAGCCCCTTCTGCCTGCTTTCTGTCTTTCCAGGAATGAGCACACCAGGCTCCTCCCCGCAGCACCGGCCGACTGGCATCAGCCCCCTGTCCCTGGGCACAGAAACCAGGCGGCAACAGGCCCAGCAGGTGTCTCCCACCCTGTCCCCGCTGTCACCCATCACACAGGTGCGAGGATGCTGGGATGGGAAGGCAGTGGCACTGCCTGGGGGAGGCCTGTACCTGCCCGGGTTGTGGGGTTCTGAGAAAATCCTTGATGTGTCTACTTTTTGTCATCACACTTTCAATCCTTGGCTGGGAAGTTAGCTCAGTGGTTCCAGCGTCTGCCTGGCAAGTACAGGATCCTGAATTCGATCCCTGGTACCACATATCGCAGTGCCATGCATGGTGGCTTGCACTTGTAATCTCTGCACTTGGGAGGCAGAGGCAGGAGGATCATTGTGATGAGGCTTGCCTGGGCTACATAGTGAGTTCAGGGCTAGCGTGAACTATAAAGCGAGACCCTGTCTCAAAAAAATAAAAAGACAAAACACACACAAAACACTTTCAATCCCACAGAAAATGCAAAACTTAATGGCTTCCCAGACAGGTCCACGGTTGTTAGCAAAAGCGCAGTGTTTTTTGCTTTTGGGCTGGTTGTTGAAATTTCTTATGATAAAATGTTTATAAAGAGTTTGGTTTCTTAAATTTTTATTTATTTTGTTGTGGTTTTTTGAGATGAGCTTATTATGTAGTTCAGACTGGCCTCCAACTCATAGTGATCCTCCTGCTTCAGCTTCCCATATCCTGGGTTTATGGTTCTTATTTAACTTTTTTTGAGCGCTTGTGTGCATCTGCCCCTTTGATGTTGGTTGCCAGTGAAGTCAATAGCAGAGTTCCCACTTTTCACTTCTGATTCTAGCAGTTGAGTGCCCTTGTTTGGATCAAGTCACCTCCCTCAAACACTGAGTTAGGAGTTGGTGTCCTTCCTGTAGTTTGGGGAAGAAGAAGCATTTAAGTTTCTCTTTGAAGTCTTGGATAATTTACCAGTGAAATCACCCAATCTGTGTTGGGAGGTTTTAATGGCCGTTTCAATATTCTTGTTTATAAGGTCACTGCTATTTTCTGATCCTTTTTGACTGAGTTTGCTAGTTTGGATGTTTTCAGCAGTTTCATCCTCCCTCCTCCTCCCTCCCCCTTCCTCCTCCTCCTCTCCCTCTCCCTCTCTCTGCCTCTCTCTGCCCCCCCATCCCTCTCTCTCTTCTTTCCGGTGTGCAGGAGGGAGCCCAGGCCCCCGCACGTGCTGGACAAGGGCTCTGCCATGAAGCCACAGCCCAGCCCCTCTCCACCTTTCAAACTTCCTACTGGGGAGCGGGCATTGTTTTGTTTCTAACCTAACCACAAAGGCTGGTCTGCCTACAACAAAATCAGCAGTAATTGCTCCATCCTGTCCATGCCTGGCCTGGTTCCCACCCCTCCCTCCTGCCTTACCTCTTCCAATTTCCGAGGATCTAGAGCCCGACAGTGTGGACGGCGCCTGCGGCTGCGGCTGCAGTCTGCCGGCTGTTCGCCCGTGCCTCTTGCCTCTTTCCTTTCTGCAAACTTCATTTGAAAAAAATACTTGTTTGAAGAGCCTCATACGTGCTAGGTGGGCACTGTCCCTCCCTCTCAGCCCTGAGCTCCCCAGCCCTTGCCGTGCTTGAGACCGGACCTCACTCTGTCGTTGCGTCACCAGGCTGGGCTGTGCGTGTCATCCTCCTGCCTCGGCCTCCCGAGCGGCAGGGCAGGTGTGCACCCCTGTTCCTGGGGGGAGCCCCTTTCCATTCACAGACCGCCCTCTGCTTGGAGGCTGGGCCCCTGCCCGGCGGTCCCACTCAGGGAGAGGCTACCCTGCCCGGGCTCGTCGGCGTCCTGAACCGGCTGCGAGAGCTTCCGCGTGCCCCTGCTTTGCCGCTCTCCTGGCTGCGCCGGTCAGAGCCCCCCCAGGCCTTGGCCGTCTTCAGGGTGTGGTGTGCCAGCCAGGACACACCCGAAGAGCACTCCTGGTGCCCTGCAGTCCCACGCTCCCCACCTGGCCCCTGCCCGGCGTGCCAGGCCACCTTACCCTTGCTGACGCCTTCTCCCCCCACAGGCCGTGGCCATGGATGCCCTGGCACTGGAACAGCAGCTGCCCTACGCCTTCTTCACCCAGGCGGGCTCCCAGCAGCCGCCGCCGCCCCAGCCCCCGCCCGCGTCGCCGCAGCAGCAGCCGCCCCCGCCCGCCCCGCAGGTGCCTGTGGGCCTCCCTCCCGGTGGCCCTCTGATGCCCAGTGCCAGCCTGACTCGGGGGCCACAGCCGCCCCCGCTCGTGGTCACGGTGCCGTCCTCTCTCCCCCAGCCTCCCCCGGAGAACCCGGGCCAGCCGCCGGTGGGGATCGACATTGCCTCGGTGAGCCTGGGACGGGCCCGCGGGGCCTGACTGGGGGCTGCCGAGGAGCCTGGGGTCCGGAGGCCAGTGCGGCCCCAGGCCCACCCCGCTCTGAGGTCATCACCCCGTGTAGAGACGAGGAAGCTGAGGCACGCCAGCGTCACCGGCCAGGCGCCCCCACGTGGGTCCCTCTGGGCGTGACAGCCCTGCTGTTCCCCTTCCCTCTGCTACTCCGGGCTGTGGCTGCGGAAAAGAGTTTTGGAAGTTGGGGGACCGAGCGGAACAGGGGCGGAGGAGGGACGAGGCCTACGCGGTTGTGCAGCCGAGTGGCCGGTGCCCGGCTCACACATGGAACCCCGCCCGGCGTGGGGTTTAAACGCTGTGCCCCAAGGCCTTCCTGATTCTGGGAGGGGATGGAGGTCGTGGTGGAGGCACAAGAAGCCCCCTCTCCTGGCCGGGGCTCAGTCCGCACGTGCTCGGCCGGCGCCTGCGATGGGGACTGTCCAAGCGCTCGGGTGACACTAGCCGGGGCCCAGGCAGACCCCGCCTGCCAGCCCCGCCCCCAGGAAAGACGGGTCCTGTCTCCTCCGACGGCAGCTTCCCAGGCCCTGGGCCCCGCGGCCGCCTCTGTTTTCCCGCAGGCCCCCAGTTGTCCCCAGTGACCACGCTGGCCGCAGCGACACCCGCCCCTGCCCGCCCTCCCTGCCCTCGACTCCTCAGGAAGTCCCGAGGATGCAGACGGCCACTCCTCCCACCCCTCACGCAGTGCTGGCCTCGCCCTCCTCCAGGGCTGGGTCCCAGGGACAGTCACACCGGGGCCGCGGGGGCCTGAGGGGCTCTCGACGCCCACGGAGAGGCGTGTGGGCCTCACGCCCGGTTTGCGGAAGGGACCCCAGCGGAGCTCGGGCTCACGCGGCTCAGGAGTGTCCTGTTCACACCCTGCGGCCCGGACAAGGGCGCTGCAGGGCCTCGGCAGGGAGCAGGACCCAGGGCGGAGGGGAGGCCAGGCCGCCCGCTCACAGGCTGTGCCCGCAGGCGCCGGCTCTGCAGCAGTACCGCACCAGCGCCGGCTCCCCGGCCACCCAGTCTCCCACCTCGCCAGTCTCCAATCAAGGCTTCTCCCCCGGGAGCTCCCCTCAGGTAAGAGCCCCGCTGCAGCCTCCTTGTGCCCCCCCTGTTCGTCCCGCTCACTGTGCTCCCCCTGCCCACTGCCTCACCCATCAGCCGCGCCCAGGGCACCAGGTGGTGTCCACCCCTGGGCCACACGGGCTGAGCCGCACAGCCCCTCCGGGGCCCCGTATCGCTGTGGTGCTTGTGCAGCTGGGCTGGGCACCGCCCCTGGGAGCTGCAGGGCTGCTTCAGAAAAGTGATGTGGAGGTCGGTGCCAGGGCCACCCTGGGCACCCTGCTGCGTGGTGCGGCTCAGGACCCGCAGCTCTGCCGCCGAGCTCCCGGTTTTCGGGCTGTACCCTCTGCCCGGAAGCCCCCTGCGTGCTGCAGTGCTCAGGCTCTGTGGTGGGCGGCTGGCCCTTCTCCCCTAGCTCTCACCCAGCCCGCAGCCCTGCAGTGGGGCCCCTCGGCCTCTGTGTGGCGCCCTGGGGTCAGGGCGGCTCTCCCGGGCGGTGGCACAGGCCTGGAGGCCGCAGCCAGGACAGTGTGGGGTGCTGAGGGCCTCCTTGGGGTGCAGCCCCTTCGCACTGGCTGGGCGCCTGCCTGGCGGGCAGAGGGGCCCTGTCCTTCAAACCCCACCGCTGTGCCTGTGTGGGGTGTGGCTTGGGAAGCAGGCAGCGAGGGTGCGTGAGGTAGTGTCGCTGGAGACAAGGCCCAAGCAGAGCCCGGACCTGGCTTCCAGCTCCCCCAGACTCCCGGGACACTCGCCTGACCTGATGTCCACCGCAGCCTGCTGCGCCTCCGCCTCCCGTCCCAGCTGGGCCAGGCCTGCTGCGGGGGCGTCAGCCGCCCTGTGGAGCTGGCGTCCTGCCTTGGGTTGGGGTTATTTTGACTTCCTGGTGCTGGGCTCGAACCCAGGGACTAGTGTGTGTCAGGCAGGCGCTGTCCCACAGAGCTACAGCCAGCCCCACAGCAGCACTTCCAGGAAAACGTGGGGTTGGTTTTGTTTTGAGGGTTTTTTTTTGCCATTTTTGTCTTTTCCCTCCTTCAAGTCCCCTTTTTACCTTTTCTGCCAACCCCAGGGCAGCTGGCAAGTTTGCAGGCACTGTCTAGGTCAAGGGCCAGCCTTTGAGCTCTAGGCGGCCGGGCACTGGGGGCTACTGTAGGACACAGCTCAGGCCAGGGGCTCGGTGGGGGCCTGTGCCCTGTCTCCTCTCCCTGACACCCATCGGGTGTGTCCACGTGCAAACCTCATCCTGGGTGTCCTGTGGGGTCTCCCGTCAGCCATATCCCAGCCCTCTTGTGAGGACACTGTGTGCCGTGGCTTTACCTTCCCCAGGGTGGGAGTGGAGTCTCCCCACTGGGGCTCCAGAGGAGGCGGGGGACAGTGCTTCAGGGAGTGTGGGGTGCAGAGGTCCCTACGAGAAGCCGGAGGGAGCAGCAGGCCTGCAGAACTGGGGTGCATCCCAGGACCGAGACAGGCCTGGGTGTCACCCGTGGCACCAGCAGCCTCCAGCGCCGCCCCAGCCCTGCGGTCCTCGGGCCGGGCCTCAGCGGGCTCTCTTCCATTCGCAGCACTCTTCTACCCTGGGCAGCGTGTTTGGGGACGCATTCCATGAGCAGCAGATGGCGGCCAGGCAGGCTACTGCTCTGTCCCACCAGGTCAGTGGGTGCCCGGGCCGCTGGCCGGTGACGCAGCAGACGCTCACCAGGACCCAGGCTTCTCCCAACCAGGGCACCCTGCTCGGCGCTCTGCTTGGCCCCTGGTCCCCGTGCTGCCCTTGGGCTCCAGAGGCCAAGGCCCCAGCGTGAAGCCGGGCGCGGCCCCCTCGGCTTCTGGGCCCGCAGCAGAACAGAGCCCAGGCAGGGAGGAAGGGCGAGAGTGAGCAGGTGGGCGCAGGGCAGGCAGTGGCTGTCGGACTGCCCGTGGCGTGGCTGTGTACGGGCCGTGGGGCTGTGCTGGCTTTCCGCAGCGGCCGGGACCGGGCATCACCTGTCTTGAGAGCGAGGGGTGCCCAGCTGTGGGCAGGCATCGTGACAGCCCCCGGGGCCCAGTCCTCACTGTCTGGCACACCTCTGTCCCCAGCTGGAGCAGTTTAACATGGTGGAGAGCGCCATCAGCCCCGGCGGCCTGTACAGCCCAGGCTCCGCACTCAGCTACTCGCAGGCAGCTGTGATGGGGCTGGCGGGCAGCCCCGGGAGCCTGCAGGACGGACACCAGCTGGGCTACGCCGCTCACAGTGCCATCCCCAACATCATCCTCACAGGTGAGGCCTGCTGCCCGGACCCGCCCTCTCACCAGCCAGCACCCCCTGGGCCGGGGCCAGGGCCAGCTCTGTCCTGCACGGGGCCGGGGGTGACCTGCCGGGCAGCCGCCGCTGCACCCTGGCTTCCCGGTGGAAGCCAAGGCTGTTGGCGGTTGAGGCCGAGGCTCCTCCTGATGGTTCCCAAGGATGTCTCAGGGCAGGGGTGCTCGGAGACCCCTTGGCCCCCAGCAGATTCCCCTAGGGAACCCAGTGCCCCAGCGTACTGTGAGAGTGCGGGTGCCAGAGACACCACAGGCTGGAGATGCCAGCCACAGACACAGATCAGAGGATCAAGGACTTTCAGACCCATTTCCCAGACCTGGAGACAGGCCCAACAGTACCAGAAAGGAGCCAGACCAGAACCAGGGCCTCTGTCCGCAGACCTGGCCCCCAGGCCTGAGTAGCAGCGGGACCCTCTCTGGCACCACACTCGGCCCCACCTGGTTGCCAGCAGATGAGGGAGGCGCCTTCGCCGGCTCGCAGGACGCTGGTCAGCTGTGGGGTTGAGGCCCTTGGTGTGGCCGACGCAGTGTGGTCACTGGGCTGGGGCAGACGCCCAGCCTCTGCCGCCCTGTGCTGGCAGCAGGACATGCCCGGATATGGCCACCCTCCAGAGGATTGGATGCAGGGTGCACACCCCGGGGCCAAGCAGGTGCCCAGTCTGACCTGCACCTTTGTGCCCCACCCAGTGACAGGAGAGTCGCCCCCCAGCCTCTCCAAAGAACTGACCAGCACTCTGGCGGGGGTCAGTGATGTTGGCTTCGACCCTGACAACCAGTTCCCCCTGGACGAGCTGAAGATCGACCCTCTGACCCTCGACGGACTGCACATGCTCAACGACCCCGACATGGTCCTGGCTGACCCGGCCACCGAGGACACCTTCCGGATGGACCGGCTGTGAGTGGCCACGCCCGGCACTCTGCCACCGCCACCGCCCCCGCCGGCCTCTCCCGGAGCCGGAGGACAGCCGCGTCCGACCCCCGCTGACGGCCGGGCTTGTGATTCCGGGCTTGCAATGCCGCCAAGCGCCCCCACCAGCCCACGCCCCGGTTGCCCACCTCCTCCCGCTGCCCAGCGCCTGGGCCAGGCTGGCCAGTCCCTGTGCTCGAGCCCCTGGTGCCCCTGACGGCGCCGACTCCCGCTGGGGCCAGGTAGGCGGGCGCGTGGCGGGCGCGTTTTCCGACTGTTGCGCAGCTTCACTGCCCTTCTCGGCCGGTTCTGGGCCCCATTCTCGCCCGTCCAACCGCCGGCCAGGGCTCCGCGGGAGAGCGCGGGGCAGAGGGAAATAAACACTGTCTCGATGGCTGAGTCCTTCCCTGGCACAGCGTGGGGTGCAGCTGGGTCGTGCCCGAGGTGGCGTCCCCGCCCCAGCCGGGTTTCCCTGGGCCACCTTCGTGCGAGGCCCCGCCAGGCCCGGGGTCCTGAGGGGCTCGCGGCGCCGCGGAGGTGGGGCTCGTCCCGTGGCTCTGACACTGCCAGCCTCTGCCTGCGCCGTGCTGGATGAGTGTTTAAGATCTGGGGGTGGAAGGGACGTGCCGAGAGTCTGCCACGGGCTTTTCTTCCTCGGTTTATATTTACATTTTGGTTATAGACAAGTAGCCGCCCCTCTGGCCAAACCTGCCTGAGCGCATGTTTTCTCCTCCCGACACCCTCACTGCCCGTCTTTGAAGCGAACTGGAAATGTGGGTGCGTAGCCACCTCCTGCCTGAGCCCCAACCACATCCCTCACCCTTTTAATTTTGCTCCCAAAAGAGCTCTTCCTTCCAGGCTGGTGGGGGCTTCTAAAAGCTCTTGGGGACCCAGGTGCCCACACAAGGCCATGTGGTGACTTCAGAGGCGGAGCCGTGGCCTTTATTGAGTCCTCAACCACCAGCGGCACCCAGGGCCTCTGGACAGGGTGTTGGGGCTGGCGGGAGGAGCGAGCCCCAGAGTCAGGCCGTCCCCTCCCAGGCCCCCACGAGCCGGGCCGAGCTGGCACTTCACCGCTCCAGGCCCGCTGCTCGTACTCCCAGCCCTGTCCCTTCCAGGGGGCCAGTGTCCCCAGGCCTCCCGTTTGGCTTGCGTGTCAGCGGCAGGTCACCAGGTACTTGGAGCGGGGCCCCGTGGAGGCCAGGGTGACAGCGGGGCATGGCAGGACCAGCGTGGTCTTCTGCTGCCTGCTGGGAGAGGAGCTCTGGTTTTCCACTTGCCTCGGTCCTCGAGGCTCTCATGATGCCTGCTTGGGGTGTCTCTTAGTGCCGGTGAAGCCGCCCCTCCGCGGGTCGTGGCCGCCGGCCACACTGGATGCCCTGGTAACGCTGCCACACCTGCCTGGGCCGCTGCAGCCACTCCGCACTGTGGCCATTGTCACTCAGTCTGGGGGCGCAGTACCAGCCCCAGGTCGCAGGCTGGTCTCTGACTGCTGGTTAAGAGTGGGGACTTTTTTTTCTTTTTAAAGAAAAGTGATATGTACATAAGGTTTGATTACCATTAGACTTCTATGTAGAACTTTTTAAAAACGGCCTTAATAAAATTACATGCACCTGCCTGGACACAGTTTTCAGGCAAGGGGTGGCTAGGGACCCCCTAGGGAGCCTCGCCAGCCTCCACTTCCTGTCTGTCTTCTACCACCTGCTCTTCTGGGTTCTCAGTGCAGCCAGGCAGGCGGAGGGCGTTGCCCTCTGCGTGTCCCACAGCAAGGGCACAGGTGGCACAGCACAGTGTGACGGGCCGGGCCGGGCCAGGGCGTCTGTGCTTCGGGCCCCTCCCATCCCTCGGCCTGCACAGGCCGGGAGGGGCATTGTGGTATTTTGTTCTGACTTCTCAGTATCATTTTTCTACTGCTTGTTCTTGAATTGCCAAGACTTTTGGAAATGAGGCAGCCTACGGGAATTAGCCTTTTGTGATGTGAAAATACTGTGATTTTTGATGAGCCGGCACGCGGGCGGCTGGGGCCCACGGTGAGGTGCCCGTAGTCCCACCGTAGCAGCCTTGCTTGCTCGGGTCGGGGGCCCCAGGCCGGGCCAGGCCGGACCCTACCCCTCCTGTGGCCCTGGCTTCTGCCAGGTTCCTCACAGAACCAAGACAGGCTGCTCCCCAGAATGCTACGGCCTCATCTGCCTCTGTTTACCCTCTGTCCTCCAGTTCCTAAGGGCGGTGTTTGTTTCCCACCAGGCTCATTGCTGAGGCTGGAGCCTGGGGACAGCGCCTCTGTCCTGATGAGGGTTTGCACTCCCGTGAGCGGTGTGCCCAGTGTCCCCCTCTTCAGCCCCACCGCCTCCCGGGCACAGGTGCCCACGGGGAGCAGGGTGGACATCAGGGAATGCAACCTCAGGCTGCCGGCGGGGGCCTCGCTGTGGAGCTGTCACCAGCCAGGTCGGCTCATCTTCCTGCCGGGGCTCGGGTGTTGGAGAGTCGAGTTGTTTCTAGAAGCTCACTGGCCCAGGCATGGGACGGAGGGCCAGGCCAGAGGCCTGGGGTAGCTTGGGCACAGGGACAGCCACCCTATGTCACTGAGCATCTCTAGAAGGGTTCTGGGCCCCTTTGTGCCCCTGACCTTTGTGACCTCGGGCTGGTTACTCTGAAGTCCCGTCCTGACCCAGGTTCCCTGTGGCCTGGCAAAGGCTAGGTGTAGGGAGGCCCAGCAGAATGTGGGTCCCTCCTGTGCCCTCACTGGTCCTCAGAGGGCTGCTGGCCAGACACTGTGGGGCCCCCAAAGTCACGTGGTCCTTGCAGGTGGGACTCCAGGTGGCAGAGTGTGAGGGCCCCACTTCCTACTGGGGTCTCCTGGTCACCAAGGCCTGAGCCAACCATGGCCTCAGCCTCCCCGTGGCCTGTAGGTCCTGAGCCAGCAGGGGTTGTGACCCCTCAGAGCCCACGGTGTCACACTGTCAGACACCTTCCTCAGCCAGGGCCGGGAGATGGGGTGACCTGCGCCCCGGCTGGGTGCTGGGGTACTCCCAAGGGCAGCAGGGTCAGGAGTGAGCCCCGCAGGACCTGAGCCTGTTTCTTCCTGATGTTTTTAGACCCCCTGAGGGTCCCAGGGCAGCTGAGGTGCCCCCTGGGCGGGCTGTGGGCAGGCTGAGCCTTGGGGTGCTGCCGGATCCAGATGGCTCTGTCTCCCGCCCTCTGCCTCTGACCGCCAGCCCTGGGACACCTGGCACGGACGACGACGGGGCCGCTCCTGGCAGCGGGGACTCTGAGCTTGAGAGGCGGCCCGCGAGGGCCTTGCGTGGTGACCGCCCATGACATGGGCACGTAGAGGAGGCCTCGCAGCAGGCCCGGAGCAGGAACCCCCAAAGGGAAGCCGCCCCGTGGCAGGGTGGCCACCATATATGCAAACTGCACCTCTGCCGGGCCCTGCCCGCATGGCCTGCGCCGCTGTGTCCTCAGCATGCATGCGTCGCTGCAGTGCCACGGGCTCCGGCGGGCCGGCGGGCAGCTCAGGGCACTCTGGCCGCCCTGCCCCGTCCTCTGGCGTGGACGCTTTTGTCTTTGTACCTTTGCATCCTTTGTAATGAAATGTAATAAAAACCCAATGTTTTCGTCTCCGCCTCTTCCCCTCCCTTCCTCCCCAGAGTCTGAGCTGCAGCCATGGCGAGGTTACGCCCTAGGGTCCCAGCATGAGCCCCTCACCCCCTCACACAGGGCCAGGAGGGAGCTTTCCCCTTGGGGCGATGACAGGCCACCCCCCCAATCCTGGAGCACGCAGCTGTGGGAGTCACCCATGCCTGGGCCCAGGCTGCGGAGAAGGTCCGGAAGCCAGGGCAACGCAGCCCCGGCAGCACACGCATCCTGCAGCAGCGGAGTCCCGCGTACACACTTTATTGCCTCCCTGCCCCGCCCTCTGCCCTGCGCCCGAGGGCAGCCTGGTCCTAGGCCCGCTGCAGCCGCTGGGCCTCGTAGTCCTCAGGGATGGTGTCTGTGGAGCGAGAGGGTGGCCGGTGAGAGGGTCTGCGGGGCGGGCCCCCCACCCCGCCCGGCGCCTGCTCACCATTGCAGCGGTAGCGCAGGTTGGCCCAGATGATGTTCTCCTGAGAGAAGCAGAAGACGCCCAGGCGGCCGCCCCGCATGGTTGTGTCCAGGACCACGTTGCTGTCAGCCACCAGCTCGGGGCCCTCGTAGAACCGCACCCTGTGGGCGGGCATGCTGAGCCCGGTCCCGCCCCAGCCAGGAGGAGGCCCTCTTCCCTGCCCCCTCCCCTTCAGGGCCGCGCCAGCATCAGAACAGCGGGGACCCTGACCCGGCAGAGCAGGGACGCGCACACACAGGCACAGCCCGCCGAGGTCCCACCCACCTGATGTAGCCCACTTGGGGCCGGTGCTGCAGGAACCAGCGGTAGGACGTCTTGTCCTTCCAGCCCACGTTGCGCGGGTCCTTCCACAGCAGTCGCACCTGGGAGGCCGTGTCCCCTGTGTGCCACAGCGCGTTCCGCAGCTGCTCCCCGGGGCCCGTGGAGGACTTCACGGCCTGCGGAGGTGCAGGGCACGGGGTTCAGAGACCTCGCGGCGGCCGGAGCCCCGGAACCTGTGCGGCTCCGTGCTGGGAGCAGGGCCCGTGCGAAGGCTTCTCAGACTCAGGTTTGTGGGTCTGACAGGCCAGCAGGCGGGGAGGCTGGGAGTCCGCGGGGGTGATCTGCGGCCTCTGTGAAAAGCCCTAGGGGCCCCAGGAGGCTTGGGGACCTCTGAGACATTGGGGTGCTAACAGGAGGAACAGGAGCTGGGGAGCTGGGCACTCCCAGGGCTGGCAGCTCAGAGGTCAGCACAGCGACCCGGGGACGGGCCGCAAAGGCTTTGCGGGTCGCAGGTAGGACCTTGAGCTGGATGCCAGGCTCTGCCACAGCGCGGAAGGGGTTGGCCTGCCAGTATGTCTGCTCCATCTGCTTCCACATGACCACGTAGAAACTCGAGCTGTCCTGGTAGCCAAAGATGAAGCCTGCATAGTCATCATCCGTGACTGTGTTCACGTGGAACGTGCCCTCGAAGTCCACGCCGTTGAAGGCCGTGTAGCCTGTGCAGGGGGGAGGGTGCCTGCCTGGGTCCCGCCCTCCAGGCATCTGAACCAGTCCCCACCCCTCCTGCCCAGGCCCCGCCCTGGAGCCCACCCCTGGCCCAAGGCCAGACTCCACCCAACCCCGCCCTTCCCGAGGCGCCGCCCTGCCCCTCCGGCCGGTGCCCTGGGCTCACCCACAGCCAGGCCCGGGTCGCTGTTCATTGTCTGCACGATCTCCATCCCCTGGTAAGGACCGGGAAGAAGGGCCGCAGGTTGGCATGGGGGCCTTACTGTTCCTGTCACCAGCCTGGGCCCGCGTCCCGCCTGGGCCTGACCCCTACCTGATTGAGCACCACCCAGTTGGGGTCAATCTGCGCGTCCCCCTCGGGGTCCAGCACGACCGTCTGGAAGGCCCGGAAGTCGGTGAGGGTGACCTCGGCGTTCTCCGGACACACATCGATCTGGTCCACCACCTTGTCAGCGTCGAAGTCACCCTGGCACTTGTCGCCCACACTGTCCCCTGAGGGGGTAACAAGCGACAGTCCCCCCAGCGGGCTCAGCTCCGGGCTTCACCTGGGGTCTCACCTCGTCCACCCATCCCCGCGCCGCTGTGCCCACCCAGACACCGCCACCCACCGCTGGCACTGGCCGTGCCCTGCCCGCCCCTGTCCTACTGTCTGTGTCCTCCTGGCCTGGGTTGGGCACCAGGCGGCAGTTGTCTTGACTATCAGAGACTCCGTCATTGTCGTCATCGTCATCACAGGCATCGCCCTGGCCATCGTGGTCCGAGTCCTCCTGGGCACTGTTGGGCACCGTGGGGCAGTTGTCCCGGGTGTCCTGGTGCCCATCTCCATCTCTAGGGTGGGTGGAGAAATGACAATGGGATACCCGCAAGGGCTCACCAAGGCTGCCCAGAAGCCCGCCCTGGGGCCTCCTTACTGGTCCTGGTCGCTGTCACAAGCATCTCCCACGAAGTCATGGTCCACGTCCCGCTGGGGTGGGTGCGGCGTCAGGGCCGAGGGGCCTGGATGGCACCCACCCACCCCAGCTCCACCACAGGCTCCTCCTGACCAAGGGTCTCCCCGCGGGGTGGGGGCCCTGTGACCCCGCCGGGGCTCAGCCAAGGGTGGGGTTGGCCGGCCTCACCTGGTCCGGGTTGTCCTTCCGGGGACAGTTGTCACAGGCGTCCCCTACCCCATCACCATCGCTGTCCTTCTGGTCTGAGTTGGGAACCCTGGGACAGTTATCCACCGCGTTCCGGATCCCTGCAGAGCCGGGGGGTGAGACGAGGCCCAGGCCACCCTGAGAGGAAAGCCCAGCCTCTGGCGGGCACGGTGGTGGACGGCCAGTGGACAGCCCTCTGCCTGCGCAGCCAAACTGGGCACTCGGACGCCCTGAGCCTCTAGGCGTCAAAAGGCACCCCCGGCCCTCAGCCCTGGGTGTGGGGGCCCCCCTGGCCCTCCGCAGGGACCGGCCTGCACCGTTCTGTGCCCTGCCCAGCCCGTGGCCCGCAGCGCTCCGAGTGGGCACAGCCCAGGCCTCCGAGGCGGCGAGGCCCCCCTGGCCCACTCACGGTCGCCGTCGATGTCGTCGTCACAGGCGTCGCCCCGGCCATCGCGGTCCGTGTCCTTCTGGTCATCATTCTTCTGGGACCGGCAGTTGTCGCACGCGTCGCCCCACGTGTCGCTGTCTGCGTTGCGCTGGTCTGCGTTCCGCACCAAGGGGCAGTTGTCCTGCAGGACAGGGCGGCCGGGGGAGAGGCCACTTCGCAGACCCAGACCCGGGGCGCGAGCGCCTCCCGCTCACTCCGCCCGAAGCCCCCGGCCCCGCCCCCGCCCGAGCCGCCCAGGGCCTCACCTCCTCGTTGGGGACCCCGTCCCCATCGGCGTCTGGGTCGCAGGCATCTCCGATGCCGTCGCGGTCCACGTCCTCCTGCCCTGAGTTGGGCACCGTAACACAGTTGTCCTGGGAGCGGGCGACAGTGGGCCGCGTAAGGGTGGCAGCACAGCACCCCGTTCCCCGCTGCGAAGCCACACGGGCCCGGCAACCCCCAGGCCACAGCACCGCGGCCCCGCCCACCTTGCGGCAGTGGCGCTCGGGGCAGCGCAGCTTCTCGTCCGGAAAGCCGTCCAGGTCGGTGTCCCGGCCGCAGAGGAGCCCGTTGCCAGCCCAGCCGACGGCGCACTGCGGGGACGGTCAGGGGGCGCCTGAGGCGGCCACACCTTCGCCCCTGCCCGCACCTGCCCCGCACCCGCACTCACCACGCAGGTCCTCGAGCCGTCGCGCTCCAGGACGCAGTGCGCCTTCTCGTGGCACGGGCTGGGCGTCCCGTCGGGGCAGAAGCGCTGCGCGCGTCTCTGACAGCCAGATGCCTGGTCGCCCACAAAGCCCGGCTGGCACGGGCCACACCGGAAGGAGCCCTGCGCCCGGCGGCGGTGGCACCGGTCAGCGTGCTGCCGAGGAGAGCCCTGTCCGTGACCCTGTGCCCCGGCCCACCTTACCTGGGTGTTGATGCACGTGGAGTTGGGGACGCAGTTGTGCTGCCCGGTCTCACACTCGTCAATGTCCGTGCAGATCTAGAAGCGGGGAAGCAGCAGTCACACGGCGTCCACGCCTCCACGCCTCCTGCGAGCCGGTCTCCCTCGGAGCCCTGATCGACCCTAACGCTGAGGATCCTTTCAGGCCCCAGCCCTCCCACTGGAGCGAAGCCGGAGCCAGACGCCCCCCCACCCCTGCAGAGGGCGGGGCCTCTCACCTGCTTGCTCTTCTTGGCGAAGGCCAGGCCCACCCCCTCGTGGGCGGGGCCGCTGAACCCGGGCGGGCAGGGCTCGCAGCGGAACCCGGGGCTGGTGTTGACACAGCGGACACGCGGGAAGCAGGGGTGGGCGTTGCACTGGGGAGAAGGCTGGGGTCAGAGCGGAGAGGCTGCCCCCCAGGGCCCCCTCCGGGTTTCCGGGACGTGGAACGTTCAAGAACCGCACGCAGCTCTTCAGCAGCGCCACATGGGTAAGAAAAGGCTGGCCTCTGGGGTGCAGGGAGAGGGTGCCCTGGGAGGGGCTGTCCCTTCAGCTGCGGGGCACGGAGTTCAGGGGGCGGGCATCTCCCGCCGAAGGAGGCAGCGGGCGCCCAGGAGAGCGTGCCAGGCGGCGGCGGGGCCGGGGAAAGACGTGCCCCTCGTCGGGGGATGAGCGGTTGGGGCGAGCGACCCTGGGCATTGGGGGTGGTAGCCCGGGTGGCGAGCATTCTTGGTAGCCCGGCCGAGGGGGCGCGCGGGAGCGAGGGCGTCTCGAGTGGTGACGGAGGTGGTATGGGTGGGCGCCCCCCGGCGGTGGGGGGACCCCCAGGGGAGGCAGGAATCGTCGAGATGGCGGGAGGTTGTTGGGGAGGCGGGGACCCGGGAGCACGCGCACCTCATTAACGTCAGTACAGTGCGAGCCGTTGCCCGTGAAGCCCTCAGGGCAGGGCCCGCAGCGCGCGCCGCTCGCTGTGTCGGTGCAGACCACCCCGGGGAAGCAGGAACCCGGCGCGCACTGAGTCAGAGGCCGCACGGTCAGGCCGGGCGTGTGCGCAGGCTGCATGCCTGCGGGCGGAGCTGGGTCGTGACCACGC
This sequence comes from Thryonomys swinderianus, assembly GCA_004025085.1. Classification (NCBI taxonomy): domain Eukaryota; kingdom Metazoa; phylum Chordata; class Mammalia; order Rodentia; family Thryonomyidae; genus Thryonomys; species Thryonomys swinderianus. Next base: position 3,068 of record PVIC010003790.1, on the reverse strand, counting down.
CCCGGGGCGGGATCACATCGTGGTCTAGGGCGGAGCCTCGGGCCACGCCCCGGCCCCAGCAGAGGGGCGGGGCGGGGCGGGGCCCTGAGCGTGCAGCCCCTCCAATCAATTCCCCGCCACGGCCTCCGTCCCTCGCACCGGCTTTACAGCGCCTCCGGCTGCCTCCTCGTCCGCCTCTCCAGCTTTCCGCCTCTCGCTCCGCCCGGGGCTCCCCCTGCCCTCTCCCCCGCCCGCCGCATCCCTGGTCGCCGCCGGCAGCCTTGCTCACCGCACGCGTCGCACTCCATCACCGTGTTCTTCAGGAACGTGATCTCCTTGACCTGCGGGAGGACGGGTCAACGACCCCCCCCCGCGGCCAGACCCTCGCTCCCAGGCCCCGGCCCGGCCGCGCGCTTACCCGTTCCTCCCTCAGCGCCCCCGGGCCACGCACCCCACACCGCTCACCCCGCACCCGCACCCGCACCTGCTGCCTGAGCAGTTCTCGAACTTCCCGAAGCGCCGCGTTCGTGTCCTGCAGCTCCCGCAGCATCTGCGGGCCCAGGTCTCCGCCTGCGGGTCGGGGTGCATCAGCGTCGGTGTCCGTGGGGGGCCCCATTCCACCTTCACCGTGGCCACCGCGAGGGACCCAGACGTGCAACCCCAGCCCCACCGCCTCCTCTGCACCCCGCAGAGCCCCAGGTCCACAGGGTCCCTTGCCCCTTACCAAGTGGGACTTGGCCCTGGCCCGCCGCGCCCAGGGCACCCAGCGCGAGCAGCAGGACACAGGCAGCGGTGTGAGCCATGTCAGGGCCACAGGCCGAGGGGTGCTGCAGCTTCTGTGTCCTGGGCCCCCGGGAGCCTATTTATGCCCGGGGTGCCTGGCCCTGCCCAGCCCTCCGCAAGGTAAACAGACTGAGCTGCTCTGCGCTCCAGGCCGCGCCTCCGGCTGGGCTGCGGGTCCGCTGACAGCAGCCGTGGGCAGGGCTCTGCTGCCCCTCAGCTCAGGGCACAGGGAGCGCCTGCCGGCTGGAATCTAACGCCAGCCCCAGACCCCTCAGGAAACAGCTGCTTTGGGGCAGCCTGGCCGGCCTGCCACCCCCTCCTCACTGCTTTAAGCCCAGACAGTAGCCAAGCACATGCCTGTCCTCCCGGTGTTCTGGGAGGCCGGGGCAGGAGGATGTAAATTCTAGCCCAGCCTGGGAAACTTAGCAACTGAGACCCTGTCTCAACGTAAAAAATGGAAAAGGGCTGAGGGTGTAGCTCAGTGTACCCCTCCTCTGTCTTGGGGGTCTGGGGGCCCAGGATAACAAACAGGCTTGTGGTGTGGCTCTGTGGCAGAATGCTTGGCACTCAGGATGTCCGGGGTTCCACCCTAGCGCAGTGGCAGGAAGAGTCTGGGGGAAATGAATGGCCTGTGCCTCGGTTTCCCCTTGCACGGTAGCAGAAATAGCATCACGGATGATCGTCATACTGGGAAGCACGGGGGGTGGGTGAGCACGGAGACCTTCTGCCTCCCGCCCCCCCCCAGTGGGTTGCTCCTGGCTTCCACTTTGATGGCTTGCAGGCAGAACCCCTCTCACCCAGAGTTCTCTTCGCTGGGGTTCCTCTGTCAGTGGCTGCTGCTGCACAGATCACCAGGCTCCCAGGCAGTGCACACAGGGCCACGTGCGTGCTTGGGGGTGTCAGCCCCCCATAGCAGAGGGCAGCTTCACTGGGCAGAGGTCCTGGGAGCCATGGCTTTGCTGCTCCTTTGAGCTGTGCCATGCCATGCAAACAGATGCAGCCCAATGGGAACAGCTTGTAATAAAAATCCCAACCACAGCTAATCAGGAAAATCACCGCTGTCCAGCTTCATTCCTAAGCTATAAAACGCCTTGGCCTGCAGAGCCTTTAACCCTCCCCACTCCTGCCGTGCAGCACTCACAGAACACCTCATGTGCCCCAGACAGGGAAGCAGGCCCGAGGGGGGCAAGGGACCCCCAGTAGCAGAAGTGAAGCCAGAGCCAGCCAGACGTGCTCTCTCCGGAGTAAACTCGGCTGCGGGGAAATCCCAGGGGCTTCCTGGAGGAGGGGGGCAGGGGCATAAAGGGAACAGAGAGGGGGAAGCCATGATGAGAGGTGCACAAAGCATGTCGGGGCCCTCGAGGGGGTGACGGGGGGGAAGGACGGGCCCAAAATGGTGGTGGCAAGACCTCAGGGCTCAGAAGGAAGCGGGAGATGAGACCACAGAAGGGCAGCGCCATGCCACGGGCTGGAGTTGTCTTCCGAGGGCAACAGGGAGCCATGGAGGGCAAGAGGGAGGGCACCCTGGAGGGGGCCGGACGGGGCTGGCTGCCCCTGCTGGGTGTTTCCACGCAGCCCGGAACGCCTGCCCTGCTGCCACTGAGCCGCAGCCGTGACCTCACCTCCTGTTGACCTTGGCCTGCGCGAGGCCGGCACCAGGACTCCGGCAGCCTCGGCCGTGCCCCGGGCTGCGCCGCGTCTCCTGCAGCCTGGCTGAGGCGCCGCCGGCCGGGCACGGGGCTGGAGCGCAGCACACACGGGCTCTGCCGCAGCCCCGCCACGGGGAGGCATGGGGACCAGTGACGCAGGCAGAGGGTGGCGGGGCACAGGCCTGCGGGACGCCACCGTGTGCGGTGCAGACGCCAGCGCCCAGGGGCCGGGCGCAGGCCTCCGGCCGCCTCTGGATCCTGGATCCCTCCGGGCGCTGCCGCGTCCCACCAGTGCCGTGCCTCGCCGGCGTCCCGGGTCGGTGGGGGCCTCCCTGCCCGTGTCCGCGGTTCCCATACCTGTATGGCCTCTGCCATCCTCCAAGGTGCTATTCTGATGCTCCTCCCCCCGGGCACCCTCCGGAGCCCCGGCTCCTGGGAGGAGACGGGATCGGAGTGACCCTGCAGACCAGACCCCACTGCAGAAGCTGGGGCTCCTGGGAGCCTGGGCTGGCACAGGAAGGAGAGGCAGCCGAGTCTGGGTCCCCAGGCAGCGCCTCTAGGAGCAGCCTAACCCTGTCACTGTTCCTTACGATCCGTGTCCCCTGCTGCTCGCTCTTCACAGTAGGAACCCTGGGACCCTTCTACCGGAAGTCTGGT
>PVIC010003789.1:0-66630 GCA_004025085.1 Thryonomys swinderianus | reverse complement strand
GCTGAAGCCCCGCTTCTCTGTCCCCTCTGTGACCCGCAGAGCATCGCTCTGTATGAGTGGCTGCCCAGCCTCCTGGGGAAGACACCCCCAGAGTATGCGGGTGAGTTTGGGAGGGGGAGGAGAGGGCGTGTGGGAGGGTGGGGGCGTGGGCCTGGCGTCCTCAAGGCTGCCCGGGGTGCTGTCTGTCCTGACCCAGGGTACCGCCCGTTCCTGGACCCCAGCGTCTCCCCGGAGTTCGTGGTGGCCTCGGAGCAGTTCTTCTCCACCATGGTGCCCCCAGGAGTGTACATGAGGTGTGGGGGGCCTGGCGGGCAGAGGAGCACAGGGTGCTGGCTGGAGTGCTAAGGACCTTTACGATCTCTTCTGCCATTTCAGTGGAAAGGGGAAGAGAATGTGGAGGCCGGGAAACAGCACCCCAGGGTGGGAGGTTTGTTCTTAGGAAAATTGCTTTCCTAAGATCAGGTTTGGGGTTGCTGAGTGTGGTGTTTATAGGTACCCTGGTCCCTTCCTCCCTACAGTGACCAATAGCTCCCTCTGCCTTCAGTGAAATACAGGGATACACCCCTGCTGTGCCAGGGAAGCTCAGGGACCACCCCTCCCCCGCTGGTCCCCTCCCAGCCCCACTTGGCTTGCGTCTTAGCTTCCGGATGTCCACTCCTTGCTGCAGAAACGCCAGCTGTCATTTCCGGAAGGTCCTGAATGAGGGCGTCGGCAGCGCTCCAGCCCTCAGGGTCTGCAACAGCTACTGGAGCCGGGAGGTCAGTGGGCCGGGCTGGGCCAGGTCAGGGCTGGGCCGTCTCTTCCCGCAGTGGAGAAGCAACAGTCTTGTCATTGCTGCTGCAGGATGATGGGAGACGAAGGGCAGAGAAAACGGTCTGGGGAACAGCTGCTCAGGAGAGTCTGGGACTAGCTGAGTGTGCTGGTCAGGCGCTCCCAGTCAGGAGGCTGAGGCAGGAGATCACCTGGGCATAGGAGTTCAAGGCTGGCCTGGGCAACTTAGCAAGACCTATTTCACAGAGAGAGGGAGACAGAGAGAGTCTTGGACTGGCCAAAGGCCCTCTGCCTTGAGGTGCACCACCTTGAGGTGAAAGGGTCTGATCTTTGGGGAACCCACAGCCTGTCTTGAACGTGCTGCTTATTTTCAGAACCCCAATCTGGAGAGTGCCGAGGGGGTAAATGAGCTGCTGCTGGGCATGGCCTCCCAGATCTCAGAGCGGGAAGACAGGATAGTTGTCGAAGACCTGAGGGGTGAGCCGGGGGCCAGGGGCCGGGAGACCTGGGGCCCTTTGGGTGGCAGCAGGCAGAGCTGGGCTCCTAGGGTGTGTAGACATCTGCAGCCTTAGGAGAAAGGGGGTGTGGAGGGCACTTCCTTCCTTTTCGATTTTGTGCGGCTCTTATGTTGCCTGTGTCTAATGAGGGGGAGGACGGGGTGCCACAGTTCTGTGGGGCTCGGTTAGGTCTCCAGAGGATTTTGTCCAGCGCTGTCTTAAAAGCAGGGGGCACTTCCTGCTTGGTGCCGAGAACCATCCTGAGTCTGAGAGGAAAGATGTCAGACAAACCGGCTGTGGTGACACCTGGTCACGGGGGCCCCATACCAGGACGAGACTGAGACGCACGCAGGTCTCACGAGGAATGTCGGGCCAGGCCCAGTCCCCATGCGCTGGACACCGTGCCCAGCGGGACTGAGCCCACAGCTGGATCCCGTCCTCTCAGATTACTGGCCCGGGCCTGGCAAGTACTCTCGTACGGACTATGTGGCCAGCAGCATCCAACGTGGCCGGGACATGGGCTTGCCCAGCTACAGCCAGGCCCTGCAGGCCCTCGGGCTGGAGCCCCCGAAGAACTGGAGTGACCTCAGCCCCCACGTGGACCCCCAGGTCAGGAGTGGGGACGATGATGGTGGCGGCTGAGGCTCTGCTGCGGCGGTGCAATTCCGAGTCCTCCCACGTTAACGTGCGTCCCCGACGCGGGAGTGGCGCGAGGCAGTATCTCCGTGTGACCGGAGGGTGTCCCTGGTGGCTCTGCTGTCCCACTGCTGAGAGCCCTCTGAGCAGCTGCGCTGTCCATCTCGGGGGCCCAAAGCTGCCAGTCGCCGGGGCCAGGCACTGGGGGTGGGCACGGGGTGTGACCCTGGGGCCCCTGACTGTGGCCTCACCTGGGCAGGGCACACTCGGCCTCCTAGCACATATGTGACCGAGGAGCCTCCCTGTGTCTTCGGCTGCCCGCACATACAGCACACACGTTACTCCCCACCGCCCCAGGTGCTGGAGGCCACAGCCGCCCTGTACCACCAGGACCTGTCCCGCCTGGAGCTGCTCCCGGGGGGGCTGCTGGAGAGCTACGGGGACCCTGGACCCCTGTTCAGCACCATCGTCCTTGACCAGTTTGTGCGGCTTCGGGACGGCGACCGCTACTGGTTTGAGAACACGGGGAACGGGTAAGGCCCGCAGCCCTCGGCCTGGACTTCGAAGACCCTCGAAGTCCAGCCCACCCTTCCCACCTGCTCCCGCTGCCTCGGCCTGGCCAGCTGGAGGCCTGGAGCCCCCCACCCTGACAGCCCCCCACCCCGCCCCGACCTAGGCTGTTCTCCGGGGCGGAGATTTTGGAAATCAGAAACACCACCCTGCGAGACGTGCTGGTCACTGTGACCGGGGTGGATGCCGAGGCCCTGCAGCCCAGTGTCTTTGTCTGGCAAGACGGTGGGTGGCCTGAGACACCACCGGGGCGGGCCGGGGTGACGCGGTGCTGTGCAGGGGCCGGGTGCGCGGTCTGTTAGCCCAGTCCTGGTGCTGTGAAACGGACAGCACTGGCCCGGCAGGCAGGGGACAGGGCAGGAGGGGCTGTTGGGAGGGAGCAGGCTGGGGAGCGTGGAGGCTGCCAGGTCCTCTCCGGGACAGAGGGTGGCCTGCCCGAGGAGCGGCACATTCATTCTCGCCCTCTGCGCCCTGTCCCTCAGGGGACCCCTGCCCACAATCCCAGCAGCTCGGCACGGAGGGCTTGCCCCGCTGCGCACCCCTCACGGCCACTGACTACTTCGTGGGCAGCGGCGCAGGTTATGGCCTGGTCATCATCGCCCTCTGCTGCTTCCCTCTAGGTGAGGCCTCACCCCGCAGCCCACCTCTTCCGGCCGCTCCCTCCCCGCTGGCTGGAACTTCCCCCCGGGCCCAGTTCCAGGCAGCTTGGGGGGCGCTGGAAAGAGAAGGGCAGCAGGCAGCCGAGTCCCCTCCTCTTTGGTCTCTGGTCCCTGCAGTGAGTCTGGTTTTCGCGGGGGTGGTTGCCTATTTCCGGAACCGACAGCGCAAGAGGCTGCTGGGGAAAGGCCAAGAGAGTGAGAAGGGAGTGCTCAAAGACGGCGTGAGGGGTGAGCCGGGCTGAGGGGCCGGGAAAGGGCGGCCGGACAGGGAGGAGGCTGGCGACAGGGTTCACCTGCTGCCGAATGTCCCCACCCAGCGATGGAGTGGCCGGGCCCCCAGGAGAGGAGCTATCCCGTCACCGTCCAGCTGCTCCCAGACAGGAGTCTGCAGGTCCTGGACGCACATCTGGCTGTGCTCCGCACCGTGCAGCTGCGGCCCCCGCAGCAGGTCCACCTCGTCCTGTCCAGCAACCGCGGCTGCCGCACCCTGCTGCTCAAGGTGCCCAAGGAGCACGACCTGGTATGCCCGGCCTGCCTGGCTGCAGCGGGCCGACACTGGGGAGCCCTGGCCGCTGCGGCCGCTCTCCCGTCCCGGTGGAAGCCTGGCTCTGAGCACAGCCGTGGGCCACCCTCCCACGCAGGTGCTGCAGTTCAGCTCTGAGGAGGAGCGCGGAAACTTCGTGGAGCGGCTGCGGGACCTGTGTGTGTGCTGGGCTCTGGGCCTCCGCGTGGCCCAGACGGGCGAGAGCCAGCTGCTCAGGGAGGCGGTGACCAGGCAGCAGCGGGGCCGCATCCTGGAGATCTTCTTCAGGCACCTTTTTGCTGAGGTGCCTTGTCTCCTGCCCGCCATGGGGGGGGGGTCGTCCTGGGCTGTGAGGACCCAGCTCCCACATGCACACGGCCCAGGTCCGGCTGGCTGCACCGCATGCCAGCTGTGAAGTGTGGTAGGAAGACACCACGCGTGTTTGAGCTTTAGAAAATGGTTCCAGTGAAAAGCATAGTCCCAGGAACCTGTCAGAGGACTCCGGTTCCCTTAGAACACACGCCTCCCACTGTCCTTGCCGCTTTCCGCAGCAGCTCTGGAAGCCCTTCCCTGAGTGTCTTTAGTTGTGCTGTCCTGGCAGCCTCTGTGTCCTGTGTCCACTCAGGACAGCCCCCTTTCACGGTCACCATGACTCCGGGCAGAAGCCGGAAGTGGCATGGCGTCGGACCCAGTGACTCAGGTGATGAGGACGCAGCATTGTGTTATGCCTCTCCGTGTGGCGGGGCTCGTACATTCCCTCTTCCTGGTCACACCTCAGGAAAGACGAGTCCAGAGCTGCCGTGGAAAGGGTCGAGAACATGAGATGAGCGTGTTGGGAGCAGAGAGAGGATTCTGGAGTCACGACAATGTGACTTTCACTGTAAAACATTTCTAAATTTAAGCATTCGCCGTATTTTCCAGTCACCTCTTGTACAGGACCTTAGGAGGTCATCTGTCTCTGCTGTCTCTCTATTTCACCCTCTATAAAACAGTAGCAATCACCCTTGTGTGGACTGTGCCTGGCTGAACAGCACTCGCTGTAGGCATTTAGCAAGTGATAGTTACAGGTGACTTTTAAACTCCCCACACATGGACAGAGACCACATCATGGGCCCCCTGTGGCAGCCTGTTGAATCTTTCCTGCCTGTCTGTCATGTCTACAACCATCTGCCCCTGGTGTCTTTCTTTGTACCCCAGCTTTGCCCCCTTGCCCACTCCTGGCACCACCCCCACAGCATGGCCCTTCTGGGAGAGTGGGCGGGCTCTGAGACTCAGTTTCCCCAGGAGAGCAGAGCTCCAGTTCCTCTCCCGAAGCCCCAGCAGCAGGCTCCGTCTTTCTGAAGTGGCCTTTGGACCATGCAAAGTCATTGGCTCTTTTTCCCCACCTGTCCCTCGGCTGCTGCCCGAGTGCAGGTGCTGGACATCAACCAGGCGGACGTGGGGACCCAGGCCCTGGACTCGTCCCAGAAGGTGCGGGAGGCCCTGGCGTGCGAGCTGAGCAGGGCCGAATTCGCCGAGTCGCTGGGCCTCAAGCCCCAGGACATGTTTGTGGAGTCCATGTTCTCCCTGGCTGACAAAGACGGCAATGGCTACCTGTCGTTCCGGGAGTTCCTGGACATCCTGGTGGTCTTCATGAAAGGTGGGGCCTGCCCAGGGGTGGTGGGCCATCCGAGGGGCCTGTGAGCAGGGAGGCAGCTGCGCCCACTCTGTCCCCCAGGCTCCTCAGAGGACAAGTCGCGTCTGATGTTCACCATGTATGATCTGGATGGAAATGGCTTCCTCTCCAAGGACGAGTTCTTCACCATGATTCGGTACGGGCTGAGCTGCCGATGTCTGAACCAGGAAAGCAGGGCGAATCAGAGGAGGGAGGAGGGCAGGCTGGAGGGGGTCTCGCCCTTGGCACGGCACCAGAATGCAGGACGAGGTCACTGCCTCGAAGCCTCCGCTGTCCCTTCCTGTGCCGTAGCCCAGTGTGGGTCTTGCTCAGGCTCTGGGGTGATGGCTGGGCCACTGTGCGGGCCGCTCTCTCTCTGCTGGGCTTGCACACATTTGTGTGGACCGTTTGTCCAAGGTAAGGAAACAGTGTGGCCGCAAACCCTGGCACTGTGCAACGGGACTGTGCAGACACTCCTGTCTGTGCCCCAGGGCGTTGCCCCTTTGCTTCCAGGGCGTGCCAGCTGTGTGCCGGTGCAGGAACCAGCAGCTCTTATGGCTGCACCCCCTGCCTGGACACCTGGTTCCCCTGGCGCTGTGAAAGTGGAGTCTCCAGGGCTGGTGCGGGCAGGGAACCCACAAAGGGAGGGAGGGCGTGGTGCCCCAACATATCCCTGCATGAAATAGATGTCCATCCCCAGCAGAAGGTCCCCGTGTGAGGGCTGCTTTCTTTGGCTGCTCAAGGTCACCTTCAGTCTGCCCTGTCTGACCAGCCTGGGGCCACTGCCCCATCCACCTACCTGTGGACCGCAGGCTGGATGAACACCTGTTTAGTACCACTTCCTGTTTAGTGCCACTTCCTGTTTAGTACCACTTCCTGGGTCACCTGCAACTGCAGTAGCCACCCCGAGCCCCCCCGCCCTCCCCCCCCACCTTGTGTGTGACAGGCTGCTCTGTCTCGGGTCCCCCCCAGGTCCTTCATCGAGATCTCCAACAACTGCCTGTCCAAGGCCCAGCTGGCCGAGGTGGTGGAGTCCATGTTCCGGGAGGCGGGCTTCCAGGACAGGGAGGAGCTGACCTGGGAGGATTTCCACTTCCTGCTGCGGGACCACGACAGCGCGCTCCGCTGCACACAGCTCTGCGTCAAAGGCGGAAGCGGAGGTGTGTGAGGACGGAGCGTCCTTGCCGTGAGAGCCCCTGGTGCATAGGCCCCGGGTCTTCCTCTTCTCTGAGCCCTCGGTGCCTGGGATTGAGCCGGCCATGTTGCTCAGTACCGCTGCACGCAGGCGTCCGGCCGGCTCGTCATACTGAGATGCTTGCACGAAGCCAGCCTGCCCACTGCTCACGGCCAGGGCACTGTCCTGGCTTGGTCTACCTGGGCAGACGTGCAAGTTTCTTTACCCAAGGACTTGAAGCCTGCCATGTACCTGTAACTGAGCTTTTGGGAGCACGAGGCAGGGGAATCATGAATTTCAGGCCAGCCTGGGCTACTAGCAACTTCAGGGCCAGCCTGGACTACATAGTGAGAGCCTGTCTCAAAAAGGAAAGAAAAATGACAAGCAGGCTTGTATCTGCCCAGGAGTACCCCCTTTTTACTTACTTATTTGTGATGGATTTCTGAGCTCACTATGTAGCACAGGCAAGCCTCAAACTCCCAGCAATTCTCCTGCCTCTACCTCCCAAGCGCTGGGATGACAGGCGTGAGCCACCATTGTGATATGTGATACCAGGGATCGAACTCAGGTCCTTGTGCTTGCAAGGCAGACGCCAGAACCACTGAGCTAAATCCCCAGCCCCAACTACCCCTATTTTAGGTGCATCAAGTGGCAGCACCATGTAGTGGGAGCCCAGCTGGGGAACAAGACTAGAGCTAGAGCTCAGGACATGACCAAGTCGCCAGCAAGTGCCCAGCAGCTTCCCGGAGGGTCGGACAGCCTCCACCAGCAGCCTCTGTTCTGCTTTCCAGGCTTCGGAGACGTCTTCAAGCAAAACAGAAACTGGCGGGTCTCCTTCATCACTCGGACCCCAGGAGAGCGGTGAGCAGGGCAGGCGCTGGCCAGTGGGCCAGGGTCAGCCCCTCAGGTCCAGCTGCCACCACACTCAGAGCTGCATAGGAGCCAGGCTCTCCCAAGCGTCGGCTGACGCATCGCCTGCCTCTGCCCTGAACTTGGAGCTGGCAGTTCCCCGGGCTGCAAAGACATGGGCTGAACAGGCCCCTCTTTTCTTTCTGCAGCTCCTGCCCCCAGGACCTGGTGCCCCCAGCCTCAGAAACCCCTGAGCTGGGGGGTTCTGGATTAAAGAAGAGATTTGGCAAAAAGTGAGTGTTCTCCAGACCGTGGGGCCCCCTGAGGTGTGGAGAGACAACTCAGTGGCTCTGGGTCCTGCCTGCTCGTCCTGGACTTACAGGGACCATCCTGAGCCTCATTCTGTTTGTTCCTGACTCAACTGGGGGCACAGAGGGCCACAGAGACCTCTCGTTCTCTCTCAGCCCCTGAACCCCATTCTTTAGGCAAAGGGCCTGGCTGAGAAGGAACATCAGGATGGTAGTGAGGGGTCTCCTGGTTCCTGCTGCAGGGGGCGGGTGGGGGGCGCAGAACCAAGAGAGGGGGAGAAAGAGTCCCAGGAGGCTTGGTCAGTCAGGCAGACACGGCGAGGGCCGGAGCAGGAGCAGCTTTCTTTTCTTGTCTTTTGTGGCCCATCCTGACCCTGGAGGGCACCTGGCCCGCTTGCATGAGTGGCCCAGAGGACGGGCCAGGGACGTCCTCCTCCTCACCTGCCCCATCTTGCCGAAGGGCGCTAGGGTCACATCCCCGGCTGTACACCAAGGCCCTGCGGGAGAGGACACGGCACCGCTTCGTGGCCCAGAAGTGGCAGCAGTTCAAGCGCTTTGTGGAGAACTACAGGCGCCACATCGTGTGCTCCGCCCTCTTCTCGGCCATCTGCGCGGGGCTCTTTGCAGAGCGCGCCTACTGTAAGAGCCCAGGGGAGGGAGAGCCCACGCCCTGGCCCCGTGCCATGCTGAGCCTCCCACCTCCGTGCAGACTACGCCTTTGCCTCGCCGCCCACGGACATCGAGGAAACCACCTACGTGGGCATCATCCTGTCACGGGGCACAGCGGCCAGCATCTCCTTCATGTTCTCCTACTTGCTGCTCACCATGTGCCGCAACCTCATCACCTTCCTGCGGGAGACCTTCCTCAACCGCTACATCCCGTTCGACGCGGCCGTGGACTTCCACCGCTGGGTTGCCATGGGCGCCGTTCTCCTGGCCAGTACGCGGCTCCCGGGGGAGAAGAACGGGGAGCCCAGGGAACCTCAGGCCCCATTGCTCCTCCCTGCGCCTCCTCGGTCCCTCTAGGCTGGCGAGTGCGGGCCCCATGTGGCCTCTCTGACATGGCCTCTCTTCCAGTCTTGCACAGCGCCAGCCATGTGGTCAATTTCTACATCTTCTCAGTCAGCCCCCTCAACATGCTGGCCTGCGTGTTCCCCAAAGTCTTTGTGAATAACGGGTCAGTTCTGGGACCTCCCGGGCCTTGGGGTGAGAGAACCAGATGGCCAGGGTCCTCGCTCCTCACAGAGCGAGCGTGCAAGGGGGTCCACTTGCCCTCAAGAAGGGACCGCTTCCCCATCATCCGTCCAGTGCCAGAGAGCGGGGACAGCAAGACGCTGTCACTCAGCAGAGACTTCCTGAGGCTGTACTCTGTGCCTGGTGCTGCCGCGCGCGGGGGGACGGAGCAGTGAACTGAGCCTCAGCCCTTGTGGAGCTTATGAGATAATGAACAGAGCACTTGAGAAAGCAAGGGGAGCCACAGTGAGAGCGTTTAGAGTAGTAAGGCAGGAGGAAAACGGCTGGAGGGCCGAGAGTGGGCGACGGGCGCCATGTTCCTGGGGAATCCCTCAGCCACGGCTAGGAACCTTCTGACCAATGACAGCAGCAACAGTCCGCCTGCGTGTGACTGGCGGCTCCTCCTGCCAGCCAGAGCTCACGGTGTCTCTGCCTCACAGGTCTAAGATTCCCCCAAAGTACTACTGGTGGTTCTTCGAGACCATTCCAGGTAGGGGTGTGAGAGGGCTGGGACCTTGGGGTTCCTCTGAGGACACCTCCCTGCATATCCCCAGGCCTGTAGTGGCCCTGTCCAGCCACCTGCGCCAGCCCCGGCTCCGGCCTCTCCTGGGGCCCTGGGGGGATGAGACGAGAGGAAGGACGGAATCTGCTGGTGTGGCTGAGCCCAGGCTGAAGTCCTGAGGTGGCTCTGACTCGCTTCGCATCCCAGGGATGACAGGGGTGCTCCTGCTCCTGGTCCTGGCGATCATGTACGTCTTCGCCTCCCACTACTTCCGCCGCCGCAGCTTCCAGGCCTTCTGGCTGACGCACCACCTCTACGTCGCACTTTATGCCCTGGTGAGGGCTCTTCCGGGCAAGGGGAGGCAACCGGAGATGGGACAGGAAGGCAGGAAAGGAGGGAGCATGGGAGCCGAGATCTGAGACTGGGCCCTGAGACCTGTGGCCTCAGGCTCAAGCCTATGGCGTCGACCCATGCGCAGTGCCCAGGCCCTACAGCTGGGCAGGAAGCGCGGAGGCGAGGGGGACCCCGGCGGGGCCTGGCCGGGCCTGAGCTTTACCAGCTGGCTGTGTCCTTAGCTCTTCATCCACGGCAGCTTCGCTCTGATCCAGCTGCCCAGTTTCCACATCTACTTCATGCCCCCGGTCATCATCTTCGCCGGGGACAAGCTGGTGAGCCTGAGCCGGAAGAAGGTGGAGATCGGCGTGGTGAAGGCGGAGCTGCTGCCGTCAGGTACCGGCCTGGCTGCCCCAGACGGGAACACCAGACTTGGGTCCCTCGGCCCTGCCGGAGCCTCTCCAGCCTTCTGCCTCCTCACCGCCCGACACTCTCAGGATGCATGATGCTCTCCTGGGGAAACGCAGGCTCCAGAAGGCCTGTGCTGGCCCCCAGGGACCTGCAGACAGGGCGAGGGGCAGCCGAAAGCAAGGCAGAATGATCTGAGGGCAATAACGACCCCAGCTGGGCGGCCAGGGGCGGGGGAGGGCGGGCTGGGGAGCTGTGCGTCCTCTCCAAGCAACCCCTTCAGAGACAGGCAAATGGCCCTGAGCCCTAAGGGGGGGGGGTTTCGTGTCACCGTGGAGGGTGATGGGAGATGATCTTAGGTATCAGACACCACCTGACCTTCAGGACGCTCACTGTCAGATAAGTTAGGGGACATCTGGTAAACCCCAGGGTCCTTGGGAACCCCAAGGCACCTTCGCCTGGTAGGCTTGGATTTTGCTTGGGAGGAGAAAGGGAGAAAGGGCTGAACAGGGAGCAGAGACCAGGGAACAGGCAAGGAGACCCTTCCTCCCAGCCCCACTGCCCCAGCCCTGTACCAGGGACCCTTCCCGGGCCTCAGGAGTCGGGGAGGATGGGTCAGCCCTAAGGTACCAGAAGTGGCCCCAGCTCTCTTTTCCTCCCTGGCCGTGACCCCCAGGAGTGACCCACCTGCAGTTCCAGCGGCCCCAGGGCTTCGAGTACAAGTCGGGACAGTGGGTGCGGATCGCCTGCCTGGCCCTGGGGACCAACGAGTACCACCCCTTCACGCTCACGTCTGCACCCCACGAGGACACACTCAGCCTGCACATCCGGGCTGTGGGGCCCTGGACCACCCAGCTCCGGGAGACCTACTCGCCCCCAACTGGTGACGGCTCTGCCAAGTACCCGAAGGTATCAGGGTGGCCTGACTCCCCGTGGTGCTCCTGCTCCCCCGTGCCAGCCTGGCTGCCCCAAATAATGCCACACACCCCCAGTCTCCGCTTACCCTCATCCCCGCCGGCCAATCTTGAGGTAGCATGATGATGTTGGCCAAGCTGGGCTCCAACCTTGTCCTCTCCACAGCTGTACCTCGACGGACCCTTTGGAGAGGGCCACCAGGAGTGGCATAAGTTTGAGGTGTCGGTGCTGGTGGGAGGGGGCATCGGGGTCACCCCCTTTGCCTCCATCCTCAAAGACCTGGTCTTCAAGTCATCCTTGGGCAGCCAGATGCTCTGTAAAAAGGTGAACGTCCCTCCTTTTTTCTTCAGATGGGAGCGGGTGACGTGGTGGCTTCCCAGAGCCACCGCAGAGGGGCACGTGAAAGAGGGGCTGGCTCCCAGGTGCCGGCTCTGCAGGGGCCATTCACGTCCAGCAGCGGGGATGCCGGGCTTGGAGGGGTGGCGGGCAGAGGCAGCCAAAGGCCGCTGCTGCAGCTGTGCCTAGGAGACAGGCTGGTGGCCCCTGACAGAGCTCTAGCGCCCGTGGGTGCCCGGGCTTCCCCATCCATCTGGTGAAAGCACCCTGGATGTGGGAGGCGAGCGAAGCCGGTCCGTCCCCGCGCCCCAGGTCTACTTCATCTGGGTGACGCGCACCCAGCGGCAGTTCGAGTGGCTGGCCGACATCATCCGCGAGGTGGAGGAGCGCGACCGCCAGGACCTGGTCTCCGTGCACATCTACATCACCCAGCTGGCGGAGAAGTTCGACCTCAGGACCACCATGCTGGTGGGCGGGAGCCGCAGGCGGGGTGGGCGGGGCCAGCGGGTGGGTGGGCGGGGCCCGCAGGGGGCGGGGCGGCGGTGACCTCCGCGCCCCTCCCTCCCAGTACATCTGCGAGCGGCACTTCCAGAAGGTGCTGAACCGGAGTCTGTTCACGGGCCTGCGCTCCGTCACCCACTTCGGCCGGCCCCCGTTCGAGGCCTTCTTCAACTCCCTGCAGGAGGTGCACCCGCAGGTCGGCCAGGCCCCCGGGACTGCGCTTCCCTACCCTCAAGCCCTGTTCATTCAGTTCCGAGCAGAGAACCCCAACTCTGGCCCTGAGACCGCGTCGAGTGTTGGGAGGAGGACACCAGCCTCCCAACAGTTCAAGCCTCCCCTCAGCAACTAGGATAGAAAGTGGGTCATGGGGGGGCAGCGAGGGTCTCGAGGACCCAGGCCTCTCCTCTCTCCATTGCCCAACAGGTGTGCAAGATCGGGGTGTTCAGCTGTGGCCCCCCGGGCATGACCAAGAACGTAGAGAAAGCCTGTCGGCTTGTCAACAGACAGGACCGAGCCCACTTCGTGCACCACTATGAGAACTTCTAAACCCGCTTCTGCTGTCCTGCCCTGTCTCCGTGGCCCGTCCCTGCGGCAGCTTCCGGCTCGGGGCCCTGTCTGTCCCGTGCTCTGAGGAGTGAGACAAGGCTGCCTCACCCCAGCCCGAGCCCCCGAGGGTCGTGGCAGGCCAACTGGGGGGGGGGAGTATACTGCGTCAGTTTCCTCCCACAAGGCCCCATTACTCTGTGCGACGTCCATTTCGATGCGCCGCTGAGGTATTTTCTTGAGGGAGCAGGGAGGAGGATATCTCTGAGCTAGAATCTTCCTGGAGCCCTGTTGCCTCGACCCAGTTCCTGGGCCTTTTCCCTCCAGCTTCGAAGAGGAACAGCCCCACCCCAGGCCCTCTCGCTCCCAGAGGGCCAGGCGCTTGAGGGGCCACCAGAGCGGCCTGATGGCCCAGTGCCTGCCTCGCTGCCCCAGCACCCTGGCAGGTCCCTGTTAGAGGCCGCTGGGGCAGTTAGTTGCTGGGCCCTGGGAGCAGGGGAGCCCGGCCTCTGCCCCGATCCCCAGACTCTCACTGCACTCCGGGCGGTGTTATATCACCGCATTTCCTGGTTTGCCGGGACACCCCAGGAAACCCCAGTGTCCCCGGCAGATTAGATCAGATGGTCCCCTTTCTATCCATGAAGGCCCTTCCTCCCTTCCTCGCCTGGCTCATCCCTAGAAAGCTGAGCGGTGTACTCTGTTTAAATTGAGGTAGAGTTGCACGAAGCGCACAGACCCCGAAGTGGCCAGATAGCTCCTGTGGCACCACCCAGGCAGGATGAAAACGTGCCAACAGTGCCACGCCCCGAAACGTCCCTCGCGCCCTCTCCTCCTCAGCCTCCCCAGCTCAGAAGAGCAGCTGCTGCTGAGTTCTGTCCCTCGGGGTTGGGTCGCCGTGAGGGAGTTGGGGGGGATGGGCTCCCTCCTAACCCAGCCCGTGTCTGCCCGCTTCGTTCCTTCCTGCTTCGGAGCGGCTCTCCACTGTTTGTCTGTCCCTCTGCTGGGATTTGGGTTGTTCAGGGGATTGCTGACTACAAATAAAGCTGCCACGAGCATCCCGGGATGTAGTGCTTGGCGAGTGTCAGCCACTCATTTCCGTCTTGTGTGTGTCTCGCCGTGGACTTGCTGGGTCATGGGTTTCTCCAGGCAAGAGAATTCATGGTGAGCTACACTGCCATGTCCCCGAGCCAGCCTCCCCCCCCCACCCGCCGGATTCACTGAGAGGAAGCCGCGTCTCATTCTCGAGCTTCTACGTGAAAGATATTTCTCTGACAAACTGGGCAAAAACCAGATCAGGATGCGGGAGACCCAGACCTTAGGGCTGACCGCACTGTGAGTGGTGCAGAGGGAAATCCCGAAGGTCTGTTTCCTTATTTATTCAGATCTCTGAGGGCCTTGAGAAGCCAGATAGTAGTGTTGTCCCAGACGATTACGCAGATGAGGAAGTGTACACGAACATATAATTGGAGTGAGTGGTGATAAGCCGTCTGCCGATTTACAGACAGCGCCGCAGCTTCTGGCCTCCTGCCCTCCTGCCCCTTGCCAAGGAGCACGAACCATTTATCCTGATCTCCAACCCCGTAAGCCTCAGGCATAGCTTTATTCCCTAGAGCCAACCCATATATGTTTTTTTTTTTTGAGACAGGGTCTCGCTTTGTAGTCCAGGCTGGCCCTGAGCTCACTATGTAGCCCAGGCAAGCCTCGAACTCAGCAGTCCTCCTGTCTCTGCCTCCCGAGTGCTGGTTTTACAGGCATGAGCCACCATGCCCGGCACTGTGGTACGTGGTATTGATGGCTGGTGGGCGTGAGTCACCACGCCCGGTATTGTATGTGGTTACCGGGATCGAACTCAGGACCTTGTGATTGCGAGGCAGGTGCCGGAACCACTGAGCTAAATCTCCAGCTCCTTTCATGTCTTCTTATCCCCTCCAAAAACTGCCCAATGTATGCGTCTGATCCTAAGCTGATCCTGTGGCTACGGCGACACTCTACACCCACTGTCCCCAGCCCTGACCCCTCCACACCAGGGGAAGTAGACCCCCCCTGAGGAGGCCACAATCACTGAAGATGTGGCCCGACCCCAGGCAGCGCCAGCTGCGAGCCCAGCTGGACGATGGGATGTGCCATTGTGGCCTTGAGTAGCTGCGGGTGGCACTCGCCTGGCTGGCTGTGGGTGCTGGCGCTGGGCCTGCACTCGTTCATGCAGCCCTGTGAGGATTCCCAGAGAGCCACTGACTGAGGGGCTAGCAGCCAGGAGCTTACACGCATGTTGGGAGCATTGTGAGCCTGGCCATTTGCCAGAGGCCCAAACTGATGCCAACCTTTTGGAAAGTCCTGCCGACTCTCCTTAGAGAGCAGGGGCTAAAGGTGGCTTCGGGCAGCCCTGGGGTGATACACATGCAGGCTAATAAAATGAAATCACCAACTGCACAGACATATAGGGAATAGAGGTCACACTCTGGAAAGTACTCAAAGAAAATGACTAGGGGAGGATGTCACTCAGAGGAAATTTGAAAAAAAAAATTTTTTTTTTTGAGACAGGGTCTTGCTTTGTAGTTCGGGCTGGCTCTGAGCTCACTATGTAGCCTAGGCAAGCCTCGAACTCAGCAATCCTCCTGCCTCTGCCTCCCGAGTGCTGGGATGACAGGCATGAGCTACCACGCCCCGCATTGTGGTATGCGGTATTGATGGCTGGTGGGCATGAGTCTCCACACCCAGCATTGTATGTGGTTTCTGGGATCGAACTCAGGACCTTGTGCTTGCGAGGCAGGCGCTGGAACCACTGAGCTAATCCTCCGGCCCTGTGAAAATTTTTACACTAACTAAAAGGAAGCAAACCATCTCTAATCTGGGTTACAGATACTGGCCTCAGGCCTCAGGCTAAGCCCAATTCAGTCCTCTCTCTCAAGGACAGGATGAGGGCAAGACTGAAACGGACACGGAATAGGAATCAGGGGGGCCAGAGATGGGGGTTTGGAGGAGATGGACATGAGCGTAGGATGGCATGGAAAGGGTTGGGGCCAGTGAGAAGGGGGATATGGGCAGGAAGCGCTGAGCTGCGCTCCATAGGAGGAGGAAGGCTGCGGCTTTGCCCTTCCAGCTGCCCCAGAGCGGGCTGACGGAGGGCATCCGTCCCACCCGCGGCTGAGGGCTCCCGGCGTAGCCTTCAGAGTGAGGGCTGGTGCACGCAGTGAGGTGCCCTCAGGCAAGCGGGTTCCTGGGCTCTCACTCTGCTCCTCCACTGAGTGCGGTGCTGGGAGTATCTGCTTCACGGGTTCGGGAAAACCCAACCAAATATCACAACAAATATGTGCCGAGCATCTGTTTATTCTATCATCTGTCTGTCTGTCTCTCTAGCATCATCTATCTGCAGTGCTGGGGACCTAACCCAGGGCCTTCACACTGAGCTACACCTCCTTTAGCAAATAAATACTTTATTATTATTTTGTTTAACTTCGAGACAGGTTCCCATTAAGATGCCCACCCTGGGCTTGAATTTGAGATGCCTCTGCCTCAGCCTCCCGAGCACTGGGATGACACGCATGTGCCACCCTATCTGGCAAAGGTCATCTCTTCGGCCCCAGGCACAGACTTGACTCCCACAGAACTTTCATGTTAGGAGGAGTACAGACAATACAGAAGATAAAAGGAGAAAGAGAAGATCCATAATGCTTTAAACATAATAAAGTGAAGTGATAGTGAGAGACTCATGGGGGCCCGTTCAGTAAGATGATTAAGGGAAGACCCCCAAGAACACAATGACAGGATTTTAACAACCTCCACACCCACAACAGCTACGCGCGCCCAGCCCCTCTGTAAGCTCGTGAAACATGTAGCTCACTGAGTCCTCACAGCAAGCTACTCTGTAGGTATTAGCAGAATCCCCATGTTAGAGGCGAAGAAACTGAGGCAGAAAGAGGCTTAAACATTTTGGACAGAGTCACCCAGAATATCAATGAGAGGACCAGACTGGAACCCAGAAAGCTTAACTGGGACCAGGCCCTTCCC
Organism: Thryonomys swinderianus; assembly: GCA_004025085.1. NCBI lineage: Eukaryota > Metazoa > Chordata > Mammalia > Rodentia > Thryonomyidae > Thryonomys > Thryonomys swinderianus. Next base: position 50,210 of record PVIC010003789.1, on the reverse strand, counting down.
TAGCACTTTTTCTTGCCACATCAAAGCATCTGCAAATGGCCCCACAAAGGAAAGGCACGGGCAGGGCCGGAGATCTAGCTCAGTGGATCCAGCACCTGCCTCGCAAGCGCAATGTCCCGAGTTCGATCCCGGTAATCACATACAATGCTGGGCGTGGAGACTCATGCCCACCAGCCATCAGTACCACATACCACAGTGCCGGGCGTGGTGGCTCACGCCTGTCATCCCAGCACTGGGAGGCAGAGACAGGAGGACTGCTGAGGTCGAGACTTGCCTGGGCTACATAATGAGCTCAGAGCCAGCCTGAACTACAAAGCGAGACCCTGTCTCAAAAAAAAAAAAAAAAAAAAAAAGGAAAGGCACGGTCAGTGCTCCACTATGCCTGGCATCTAGTGATACTGTCGTCAGTGTCACTGTGGAGAAGTGGAGGCTAAGATGGCGGAGCTTCCTGTTCTGAGCAGTGTGGGGTGTGTGACTGGACCGTGCCTGTGTCCCCTCTGAGTCCCCTCCTCACGTCCCAGGTCCCCTCGCTCCTGCTGGGTCCCTCAGGTCCTGGTGCTGGGGGGGAGGTGAGGGAGACACACGGCCCCTACCCTGGGGTAGCTCTCCGCCCTTACAGCCTGGCCCAGAACGGAAGCCAACAAGGGGGATGGCTCAGTGCCCTCTTTAGCTCTCAGGAAGCTGTGAAGAGCCTGGGACTCTCTTGAGCTGCGTCATTTCTGGTCAAGGACTCAGGTGAGCGATCCGGGGAGGCCCAGCCCTGCACTGAATGCTGCCATCGGCGGCCCGGCTTTTGTTTCCAGCACCGGTAGAGATGCCACAGAGTGACCCAAGGCATGTCGCTGAGTTCTCACCAAGAGATTACGGAAGTGGCCTGAGATCCCTTCCGGGTCTAAGACTTCACTCTTCCTGTCTCAAAGAGGAAGCCCTAATTTTTGAAAAACGCCTTCCTTGGGCCTCATCCGAGGCTGAGTGGTCTTTGGGAAGGAGGCTAACACTGGCAGGTTTCCTGGGTGTAGAAGACAGTACCATCTGTCTGGAGTACTGACTGGGCCCTCCCGATGGCTCTCTGGAGGAGGCGCGGCCACCCTCGAGGAGCTGCAGAGACCCTAAGGCTGAGAGAGCGAGTCGCCCTCGGCGTCCAGCTACCAGAGGCGAGATCAGCCCTTCACCCACAGCCTTGGACGCCTGACATTGTTCTCCCGTCCTGAGGCCCCTAACGGTGCAGAAAAGGCAGGACAAGGAGTATCAAGCATTTTTACCACTTATTTTCTGTTATTAATTCTTCCCGTGGTACTTTCTGCACAGCTGCTGTGAATGCAGGTTTACTGATTCCCCAAGGCCCCCCAAAGAGTGGAAGACTATTCCCAGCCCTCGGGGAGCTGGCTCTGGGGAGAAAGTGCAATAACCGGCCACAGTGCTCTGCGGCTATGGTGAAAGCCCTGGAGACGAGAACTTTATGGTTCCCAGACACTTCTCCGTTATCCTACGTGGTGAGCGGATTCTCACCAACTGTGTTACGTGACAAGCGGTTGATTCAGTGCTGAGATGTGTGGGGGAGCTGTGAGAACTAGAAGATTTCTGAAGATGTCCTTGAAGGAAGGAGACTTTTTTTTTTTTGAGACAGGGTCTTGCTTTTGTAGTTCAGGCCGGCCCTGAGCTCTCTGTGTAGCCCAGGCAAACCTTGAGCTCATCAATCCTCCTGCCTCCCGTGTGCTGGGATTACAGACCTGAGCCACCATGCCTGGCATTGTGGTGTGTGGTACTGATTGCTGGTGGGCGTGAGTCACCACGCTCAGCATTGTTGTATGTTGTTACTGGGGTGGAACTTAGGACCTTGTGCTTGCTAGGCAGGCGCTGAACCACTGAGCTAAATCTCCAGCCTGAAGAAGGGAGACTTTGAGCTTAATTTTCAGGGATAAAGAAGGCTTGTCACCAGCCCATGGTCCTCACTTCAATGACAATAGAAATTAAAATACAGGTGTTCTACAGGGTGTGGGGACTCATGCCTATAATCCTAGCACTTGGGAGGCAGAGGCAGGAGGATTGCTGAGTTCGAGGCTTGCCTGAGTTATATAGTGAGCTGAGGGCCAGCCTGAACTACAAAGCCAGACCCTGTCTCAAAAAAAAAAAAAAAAAAAAAAAAGCAGACGTTCTGCAGGAATTTATAGGAAAATATTTGATTGCAAAAAGGAAAGGGACACAACTCTGAGAGCAGGCCCCTAAAAAAGGAGAGTAATAGAAAATAGTGGAACAGCTTGAGTGTGAGGAACTGACAGGGCCAAACGATGAGGAAGACTGGGCTGGCCCATCAGTGGAGCAAAGGCCCTTGTTTCTCGGCTCTGAAAGAGTCCTCGTGGCCTGAGGGGCACGTCGGCTCCAGTGAGATGATGGTTCTGTGTGGGGTAGTCCCGCTCGCATCAGGGGAAATGGTGCATTTAGGGCAGCAGAGACTTCTGGGCACAGCTGAATGTGCTCAGCGATCCATTGTTTTGGTGTCTTCAAGGGGAAGGAAAATTTAGGTGTAAGGAACCTTGCTTTGCTGGGCGTAATCTCCCATACCTGTAATACTAGTTGCTTGGGAGGCTGAAACAAGACCATAAATTCAAAGTCGGTCTGGGAAATTTAATGAGATCTTGTCCCAAAAGAAGGGGAAGGGGAAGAAAAGAAGGGGAAAGCAGAGGAGGAGAAGGAGGGATCAACGTTGTTTGCCAAGTTTTAGGCAGACACTCCCTTAATGACTAACACCTCTTGATGCAGAGCTAAGAAGAGATTGAATCCAAAGTTTTACAAAACAAAGGTTAAACTTTGTTCTCCTTTTAATTATCTACTGGCATCCGGCATCTGTAGGCCCAAGTAAGGAGTCACGGTTTTGAGAAAAAAAATGCTTCTCAGTTCCTGGCCACCTGACAAGAAAACATGAGTCATGCTTTTCACGGTAACAGGTTCAGAGCTCAGGAGTTTGTCCCCTGTCTCCGTAGTAGTCTTGGGCTGGAGTCCGTGTTCCGGTCCACAGTCGAGCCACAGCCCCCACACAACCAGACTGCCCGAGATGGCACCTTCAGAAAGGAAGGGCATCCTTGGATTCTTGACACCTCTGGATCTGCCAGCACCCAGTATGACACGTCTCCCCCGTCCATGTTGTAAACCTTGGGACAGGGAGTGCCTTTAGCACACCGCTTTCTGGGAAAAAAGACTCGTACCTAGCCTGGGTTCAGTGCAGCCTGAAACCCTAGGAAGACATAGGCTTTGGGAATTTTCTGGAGTGGCCACTGGGGAGGAGTCATTTGGAGCACAGCCGTGTAACATTACCCAGAGTTGGTGAAGCTTGGCAAGACAATCCTAGAGGTCTCCCGTGTGCCAGGCCCAAGACGGGTCCCTATTAAGCCCTCTCCTTTGATTATCTCAGCAACCCTGTAAGATAGTCCTGATCATGTAGATGTGCAGAGATAAGAGAACGGGTATGGAAACCGGGGATGGGAAGTGATGGAAGCATTACAGTGCAAATCATTTGCTGGCCTCTCTCTGATTCCACACATTTGGCAAAGTATTTAAAGAATCTTCAGATGTCTGAACACTTGTTAGAAACTAATTCCTCTTGCAGGAATATGTTCTAGGAAAATAACCAAAAATTCAAACAAATATTTATGTTTATAGATGAAAAGTCACCAAAATGGTAACAGTAGTTATTTCTCAGTGATAATACAGTTGACTTTATTTTCCTCTTTATGCCTCTGTGTATTGCTCAGAAAAATAAAATATCTGTAGTAAGAGGGGGAAATTAAACATAAAAAATGGGTTCAAATCTAAACAAAGGTTTTTTTGTTTTGCTTTTTTTTTTGAGACAGTGTCTCACTTTGTAGGTCAGGCTGGCCCTGAGCTCACTATGGAGCCCAGGCAAGCCTCGAACTCAGCAAATCCTCCTGTCTCTGCCTCCCGAGTGCTGGGATTACAGGAGTGAGCCACCACGCCTGGCACTGTGGTATGTGGTACTGATTGCTGGTGGGCATGAGTCACCACGCCCAGCATTGTATGTGGTTACTGGGGATCAAACTCAGGACCTTGCACTTGCGAGGCAGGCGCCAGAACCACCGAGCTAAATCTCCGGCCAAAACAAAAGTGTCTTTAAAAAACTAATCAATAGCTGGGGATTTAGTTCAGATGGTACTGCACCTACTTTTGGAAGCACAAGGACCTGAGTTTGATCCCCAGTACTGCAAAAAAATAAATAATAAAATAAAAAAACTATAATCAGAAAGATTTTGTTAGTATATACAAATGGTTAAGCCAGGACTGGGCATATAGCTCACCGATGGTATCCCTGCCTGGTTAGTCCAAGGTCTGAATTCAAGTCCCCGTGTGGGAAGGGGTTGAGTTTTATCATGGGAACTGGGTTGTAGCTGGGCAGAGAGAGAGAGAGAGAGAGAGAGAGAGAGAGACAGGGAGACAGGGAGACAGGTAGAGAGAGAGAGAGAGAGGGAGAGACAGGGAGACAGGGAGACAGGGAGACAGGTAGAGAGAGAGAGAGATTTATCTGTAAGTGAAGATAAATTATGGCGCTGTTTTGATTAAGACTATGAAAGTATTTGTAAACTGTTAACAATATTTATCTCTGCAGGTGGAGTAGAACTAAGAGTAACTTTCTTTATCTATGTTATACATTGTGATTTAAAAAATAATTATATATTGCTTTCATAATCATAGATTAACAATAGATATTTTTGAAACTATAATTACACATGTGCAAGGCCTACAGGCCAGCACAGAAAAATCCCAATTTAACCTGTTACTATAATGACGGTTGTCCACTTCAAGTTTTTATTGTTCTGTTTTGTTGAAACAGGCCTGCTGTGTAATCTGAGACAGCCTTGAGCTTGAAACCCTCTTGCCTCAGCCTTTCTAGAGTCAGGGTTACAAGTGTTTGCCAGAACTCACAGAAAATTTTTATGATTTTTTAAAATTGTGGCTGATCGTGTCCAAAAGAAAATTTCAAAATCGGCATTTCACCACCCAAAGGAAAAGGAACCAATGAGTTCAGAAGAAACAATGGGAGAAATTATGAAGAATTATAAAACAAATGTCCAACTGATCTGAAAGTGTGTCTCCTGAAGGAGAGAAAAATAAAAGAAGAAATTATTTCCTACCCTCCGCCCAAAGGAGCCCAGGGACAACTCTCCATAACTTGGGTCTATTATCCTTCAGCATAGGAACCTACTTTTGAAGATCCCACAGGATTTCCACTTACGTGGAAAGACAGATTTCTAAGGAAATTCACTGCACTTATGGTAGTGAGATAGTGTTAGAAACCTAAGCATCCAACAACAGAAGAAAGGTAATGTGTGAGGCGCACAAGTCCAGGATTCTGTGACATTTCTCACCTGTGGGTTCCCAGGGTGACACACAAGTACCACATCCAGTGGCTCTTATGTTCTGTGCAAGGGAGGTTACACCATGGTATCCGTCCTGTTAATGACATCATGGCAAAACATTACCATTAAAAAGAATGAATACGATCTATTTGTGCTGAACCAGAGATATAATGCATATGTTATGCTAGGATATAGTCTGATTTTTTATAAAACTAAAGCGATCTGTATGCATATTTATGTGTAAGTACAGTACAGTGTGTGTATATATCTGTGTACACACATGTGTGTAAACATCTGTGTGTGTGTGTGTGTGTATACATAATGTCTGGGCTCTGTCGTCCCCAACCCTGAACACCCATTGCTCCAACACTGAGGCCAATGAGAGTGAGGAAGTGCATCAGGAGATGGCATGGAGGTCAGTGCCACAGAACTCATGAACGTTCTCAACAGAGTGGACCTGACACCCTGATCTAAGAATCAGTGGTTTTGGTGTGGACATGTGTCAAACCATGGCGGCCACAACAGCTAGTGACACCCCAGGCAAGCTGGGCTTTGAGGAGTTCAAGGACCTGTGGAACCATATCAAAAGGCGGCAGGCCCTATACAAATGGTTTGGCCTTGACCAACCCAGGTCCATCGGCAGCAGTGAATTCCCAGGGGCCTTTGAGGCAGCAGTGAGCTCCCAGGGGCCTTTGAGGCAGTAGGCTTCCGCCTGAATGAACATCTCTATAACGGGATCATGCAGTGCTACTCTGATGAGGGAGGAAACATGAACTTCGATAACTTCATCAGCTGCTCGGTCAGGCTGGATGCCACGTTCCGTGCCTTCAAATCTCTTGATAAAGATGGCACAGGACAAATCCGGGTGAACATTCAAGAGTGGCTGCGGCTGACTGTGTATTCCCGAGTGGGGCTCCGACCGGCTGCGCCTTGGTCTCTCCCAGGCCCATCCTTTCTGCAGCCCCACCTGCAGAGGCTCTATACCCACTGGCCTTTCTTCTCCCAGCCCTTGTCACCCAGATTCTCAGTTACCAGCCAGGTCCCCACGTGGCCCAACACGCACGTCCTAAGTTACCCTGACTCTAAGAAATCCTGTACGCGCTGCCCAATGGTCTCCACCGCTATCTCATACCCTCTCCATTACCCCTGTCCTGTACCTCTGCCAAGCCCAGTGCCCATGCTGTTTCTGTGCCCCATGGCTGTCTCAGATCTGGGAGGATCACTTCAGCCTCCGGGACAGTTACCAGCCAGGCAACCAAATAAACTCCAGCCATCAGGCCCATAGACCCCAGCGCCTTTGCCTCTACTCTGCTCCCAGGGGACAGGGCCAGGAGGAAATAAATGCACCCTGCTGTTGCTCAAAAAAAAAAGTTTGGGCTCTGTCTCCAAGAATATATTTCAAATCTTTAACCCCGGAAGCTTGTAGGAAAATGAGAAGTGAGGTAAGGTAGGGACTGTTTACTCTTCATTTGAGTTACAGTTCCATAAGAAAGGAAGCAAATATTCAGCATTGCCAAGAACACTAGTGTGGGACGTCTAAAACAGCCAGATTAAACAGTTGCTCTTAATGAAAAAGAAAATGAAAGTAGAGTGTTACTGTGGTTGAGGGAATGGCCCTCGGAGGCACCAGCTAGGAACTCAAACTCGTTACACCAGTTAGCTTTATGTGGGTCCCCTTAAGTTCTGAGCCCCGATTTCCTGCTGAATGTGAGGGTAAGATGAGACATGTTTGCAAAGCTCCCCTTCCGGTACCGCAAAAAAAAAAAAAACAAGACAAAACAAAACAAAACTATAGTGCAAAGCCCAAGAGCAGCAGGTCCTCCATGACGCTTCCTTGCCAATGTGATTTCAGAGCTGTGATCAGGGCGGGTCGTAGCACAATGGGCACGGGGTGCGCTGAGAGGTTTGGGGGGCCGAGGGGATGTTGTAGGACACTGAAATAAAACATCTTTGCCACTTTTAAGCCTTGGGAAAAGAGAATCGTTTGAAAGGAAAATTCCACAGCCCAAGGGAAAGAACTTAGCAATGGTGAGTAAGGATCTGGCTATTTTTCTCCTTTGGAAGAATATTTCAAGAAGTAAGGGCCTTGAAGGAGGGCATGGACCACAGCAGCAGGATGGCAAGCCTCGCAGAGCTCTGAGGACGGCTTGGGCTGCTTAGACGGTGCGTCCATGTGAATTAGAACAGCAAGATTCCATCTCACTGGACAGAAGGGCCCTCATCAAGAAATCAAATAACAAACGCTGGCGAGGCTGTGGAGAGAAAGGAACTCTTCTACATTGTTGGTGGAAATGTAAACTGGTACCACCGTTATGAGAATACGTACAGAGACTCCTCAAGAAGCTAAAACTAGAAATTCCATTTGACCCTGCAATTCCCTTTCTAGGAATCTTCCAGAAAGACTTAAAGTCATCAGTGATGCAAACACAGTCATATTCATAGCAGCACAACTCTGACAACTAAGTCTTGGAGATGGCCCATATACAAATGGGTTAAAAAAAAAAATGTATTCACTTACATAAATACAGTACTATTCTGCCATAAAGGATAAATTCCAGGCATTTGTGGGACAGTGGATGCACCTTGAGACCGTAATGTTAAGTGAAATAAAACAGATACACAGGCTTAAATGTCGCATGATTCCCTCATATGAGAAACCCAAGGTATAAATAAAGAGCAAAATAAAAGATAACAGGAAGTAGGGAGACCTTTGTCGAAAGGGAAGGAAATGAGAGATGGAAGAAGAACAAAGAGAAAGGAAAGAGGAGGGAAAGAAAACAAATTGAAGAGAGAAAACTGGAAATAGAGTTTTTGTATATGGGAAGGAGATCCAGAGTTGGAGGGAACTGGGAGGGGTGAGGAGGGAGAGACATGAAAAACGGAAGACGTGTTTTGCTTGTGTGCTGACTGCCTGCGTAACTGTCATCACGACGGCCTGCAAACGCGCAGGAAGCGGGGAAAATGCTGGACAATCCGATGGTCTGTGCTGAGACCGGGAGGCCCAAACCCGAGGCTGTAGAGCAGCTTTGGACAGGAACGGAGCACCAAGGGGTGGGTGTGACTGAGGAGGAAACCTCAAATCCATTTTTGTCTGAGATTAAAAGATAACTTGATTGTTGTTCATAGAAATTATTAGTAGGGACTGGATGTGGCCCAGTGGCAGAGAGCTTGGCCACCATGAGTGAGGCTGTATGCAGCTCCCAGCATTGGAAAAAAAAATAATAAGCAAGATAGAAAAATTCTGTTAAAGCATCTTCATATAAGAACTAGTTTTAAAAACTAGGAGGGGGAAGCCAGGCGTGGTGGCTCCTACCCAGCACTCGGGAGGCAGAGGCAGGAGGATTGCTGTGAGTTCAAGGCTGGCCTGGGCTGCACAGGGAGTTCAGGGCCAGTCTCAACTACAAAGCAAAGCCCTGTCTCAAAAACAAAAACAAAAACAAAAACAAAAAGCTAGGAGGGGGTACAGGGATCTAGCTCAGTAGTTCTAGCTCCTGTGTGGCAAGCACAAGGTCCTGAGTTTGATCTCTGGTACCAAAATAACAACAACAACAATAATAATTTATGGGAAGGGATAAAAAAAAAACAAACAAACTAGGAAGTTCATGTTTTCTGAAACAATCACAAAGAAGGACCCAGAAAGTGAAGTTCTCTACAAAACCATATAAGAGGAGGGCTGGGGATTTAGCTTAAGTGGTACCACACCTACCTTGGAAGCACAAGGGCCCAAGTTTGATCCTTGGTACCACCAAAAAAAAAAAAAAAAAAGGAAGAAGAAGGAGAGGGAAAGGAGGAGGAGGAGGAGAAGGAGCAGGAGGAGAAGGAGAAGACCATACACGGGGAAAGCCAGCCCAAGAAGGAGCCAGCTGGGGAAAAGAACAAACAGCATAACCACAGCTGTCACAGAGTCCCTGCAAATCATAGGGTCAATGACTGACTGGGTCAGTCTGCAAAGCACGGCTGAGGAAGTTACCCTGAGGGCTGCACCAAGGACAACACTGTCAGCAAACAACAGAAAGCGCACAGTCCCAGACCCGGGGGGAGCACGCGTCGCTCGTGGCCGCAGCACGTGAGTGGCTGTGCTCAGGGCCGGCTGTTTCCTGTGCTCCTGTGGCCCCTGTGATCCCACACCTGCCCTGTGGGCTCCGGGACAGCACTGCTGGACCCGCTCCAGGCCGCCCAGGGCCTGCTGCGGCTGACACAGGAGAGGTTCCCCCCGTTTCAGGGGCCTGAGAAGTGTCCTCCTCGCTGTGGTCGTCTGGGCCACCTTTCTGGATTTGAACCCAGAAGCCACAGAGAGTTCTTAGTTACAAAAGCAGTACAGGTTCATGGCGTAAAACCTCTGTTTCTAACAGTGGGGGAATCTGCAATTCTTCTGCCCCGAAACTGCAGGAGCCCCAAGTCCCACAGGGTTCTAGCTGCCACAGTGTGGTCAAACCCCTGTGGGCTCCGCTTTCCACACACTCAAACTGGGGCCAGGCTGCTTATGTGATCTCCGTCCCTCTACATTCTCAGCCACAGAATGGGGTTGTAAAGGACGACAGAAGACATCGTGAGGGTTTAAAGTTTTAAAACCTTATTCCAGTCAAAGGCACATTGCCAAGAATAGTGGGATCAGTGTGTTCAAAGTGAGGGGGACTCTCATGAAGGGGGGTTTGTGGCCGTGTGCTTTTACAGTCATCAATTTGAAGACTTAAACACTCAGCCCCGTTTTGGATCACACCAGCTTTAGGCGACTAGCGGCCCCGAGGTGACTCTCGGCTCTTCCTTCTCGCCGCTGGCAGTTCGGTGCCCTATCCACGGAGGACCACAGCCATGGAGAGGTTCCAGGACTCACCATGATGCTCAGGGACACACACAAATCCAGGGCACTTCTACACTGGGGGCAGCTCCAGACACGGCCCGGGAAGGGGCCTCCTAGTAGGGCGTGAGGCCTGGCCATGGTGACGAGGCATCCCTATCCACTGGGGGCCAGCACTGTGGGCTCTGGGTCCAGAGGTCAATCTGGCCAGGTGGACCTCCAGGACGGAGGAGGAATTACATCAGGTATTCAGACGCTAACTTGGATTCTCAGAGGCCCAGACACATGGCAATTAGCAGGACCCTAACGGCTTCAGCTTCTGCGTGATTCAAATACAATCATCACGTAGCTTCTACGCTCTTTGCCACCCACGTTTATCAACGCTGTGCTCACGGAGCTGAGCGATACGGACTTTCCTGACGCTTTTGCACCATCTGCTTCCAGAGCACCGAAATGAAGTCTCCTGGCCACGTCCCAACCCCTGGGGGAAGGCCGGGGCCACCAGCCCGAGGGTGTCTGCACAAGGACTGATGACTCTGAAGAGCTTCTTGGGAAAATGGTTATCGCCAGGCAGGAGGTCAAAGATGACCTGCGGGGGAGAGCGAAGGAGGAAAAAGGAGGGACCAGGAACTAGAAAGCAGGGCAGAGTGAAGGGTGACTCAGCGGTGCCCCTGGGGGCTGGGGCTTCGGACCTGGGAAGCACCTGGCCTCAGCACAGGGACAGACAGGTTCCAGCCAGCGCTCCCTGGCCAGCCCCCGCGTGGCTTCCCAGTGCCACATACCGCATGTCCACACCTCTCTGCACACCCAAGCACGCTGGGGCCGGGGAGGGCCTGGCTCGGCAGACGGGCTCCGAGTGAGTGACTCTTCCAGACGCTTTGGAACCGGTGACCTTTTCAATCGCCTCCCACAGCAGATGGGCATTGCTGAGGGGCCGGCTGCGATGTCCAGTTCGTGTCTCATCATGGATCTGGAGGGAAGCGGAAGAAGAGCTCCCTGCAGCTGGGGAGGAGCCGGAGGAAGAGGCCAGTACCGACAGAAAAGGCGGCCGCACAGCCGGTCCCTCTCGGGTGGTGGCCTTGGGCGACGCACTTGACCTCTTCCAGCACCTGACCTCGGGCCCGACATGGGAAAAGGACGCCCGCCTCAGGCGCGGTCACCCTAGGGACAGGTGAAACCACTCTGAGGCCCCGAGCCTGGCACATGGCACTGGGGCCGTGCTGGTTGCATGCCCGGGCCCTGCCCTCTCATGGCAAGACCGTGTCCACCTGGGAGCGGGCAGGGTGGACCAGCCCAAGGCGCTCTGGCTCTGAGCCCCGAGTCAGCCTCTTCCCCAGGGGCACCGCTGAGTCACCCTTCACTCTGCCCTGCTTTCTAATTCCTGGTCCCTCCTTTTTCCTCCTTCGCTCTCCCCCGCAGGTCATCTTTGACCTCCTGCCTGGCAATAACCATTTTCCCAAGAAGCTCTTCAGAGTCATCAGTCTTTGTGCAGACGCCCTCGGGCTGGTGGCCCCGGCCTTCCCCCAGGGGTTGGGACGTGGCCAGGAGACTTCGTTTCGGTGCTCTGGAAGCAGATGGTGCAAAAGCGTCAGGAAAGTCCGTATCGCTCAGCTCCGTGAGCACAGCGTTGATAAACGTGGGTGGCAAAGAGCGTAGAAGCTACGTGATGATTGTATTTGAATCACGCAGAAGCTGAAGCCGTTAGGGTCCCGCTAATTGCCATGTGTCTGGGCCCCTGAGAATCCAAGTTAGCGTCTGAATACCTGATGTAATTCTTCCACCCTAGATGTGCACCTCCCGGAGAGGCCGGAGCTGAAAGGAAACCTATATACTCCATTCTTGCTTCCGAATCAGTGACTTCATTCTTGATGTCCCCTAAAGCCTCGCGAGATCACGGGCAGGGGTGCTGGGAGGTGGTTGGACTACGGGGCTGTGGTTAAACTGCTGTTAGGAGAGGAGGTTGGTCTGAAGAGGTGGTCTCAGGTGCGTGGCTGGAAGGGCCCCTCTCTCTCCTGGCTCCTCCCTCCGGCTCTGCTTCCTGAAGGCCATCCATGAGCAGCTGTCCCCCACAGTACCCCCAAATACACCGCTCCGCCTAGAAACTGCGTGTTTCGTTCCAGCAGCAAGGGAAATAAACATTCCGTGTTTCACTGAGTTTGGTGAGTGGTACCCGGAGCTTCCTGGAATGAGCGGCTGGTAGGGGACGCGAGGAGGAAGTGTCCATTGACGGAAGCCCACAGCTCCCACAAATCCACGCCTGTTTGTGCAGGGGCTGTTTGTTGTCAGACCCTAGTCATTAGCCCAGAGCTGAAGGGAACGCTGATGTCGTCAGCAAGGAAACTGAGGCCCAGAGACATAGGAACTGTCCCAGTTTGGCACAGCAAGGCCCAAACGGTGGCTTTCCCAAGCCTGGCGTGACGTCAAGAGCTGCGGCTCCAAAGCCCTGTCCCTGGCAGCCTCTGCCACCTCCCCAACCTGGTCCCCCACCATTCACAGCCTGGGCACCCCGGAGATTCTCTTAGTCTCAGTGTCTGTACCTCGTGTTCTCATGTAGCCAGGTCACCTCCAGACTGTGTGGACTCACAGCCGGGTGTGGGTGTGGGTCACTCTGCAGTGCTTGCCTAGTGCACCTGAGGCTCAACAAAAATACACAAATAAAAATAAATAAACAAATCTATCTATCTATCTATCTATCTATCTATCTATCTATCTATCTATCTATCTATCTATCTATATATAGAGAGAGAGAGCACCTGTGTGCTCTTCAACCCAGCTAGCACTAGTCTAAAACATAGCTTCAGGAAATGAGTCAGGACCACAAAAAGTATATAGATGAGGACTGTCTTCACAGCTTTGTCTTAAGAGCAAAACCCTGTAAACCATCCAAATGCTCAACATGGTACGATTTGCCTTATAAGTGGCAGTATATCCACACAATGGAATGTGATAATTTAAAATGGTGGTATCTGTGCCCACAGAAATTGAGCAATCTGTAAATTAAAGCAGGTGTTTTTACATCCTGATATATAGACTAGACCAAAGGACACTGTTTCTTCAACATATTAGTGTCATTTAACCCAATAGCAGAGGGACTGTCATAGATTAAAGTTATTTGTTTAGTTTTTCTTTTCTTTTCTTTTTTAGGTTTTAGAGTCAGGGTCTTGCTATATAGTTCAGACTGGCTTCAAACTCACAGTGATCCTCCTGCCTCAGCACCATCATGCCCAGCTGTTTAGATCAATCTTTCTCTCTCTATATATATTTTTTTTTAAATTTTTTTTTAAAGACAGGTTCTTGTTTTTGGACGGGCCCTGAACTCACTATGTAGCCCAGGCTAGCCTCCAACTGGTGGCAGTGCTCCTGCCTTTGCCTCCTGAGTGCTGGGATTATAGGCATGAGCTGCCACGCCCAGCATTGTGGTTCCTGGGACTGAACTCGTGATCTTATGCTTGCAAGGCAAATGCCAGCACCACTGAGCCAAATCCCTGGCCCTAGATCTCAATTTAAACAACCAAGTATAAAAAGGTAATTAAAAAAAAATAAACGGTGTTGCTAGGTGTGGCGGCACACACCTGCAATGCCAGGATTTGGGAGACAGGGCAGGAGGATCACTGTCTGAGCCTGGGATACTTGAGTTCAAGGCTAGCACAAACTACAGAGTGATATTTTATTTCCAAAAAAAAAAAAACCCAAAAACTAAAAATTTAAAAATTGGGGGGAGATTGATTCGTCATCCGATGATATGAAGGAATTATTAATTTCATTTGGTTTAGTAATGAGAATTATATATTTACTAATCATGATTCTTTTTACACTCTTGCAAGCAAAGGAGAAAGAAGTAAATGAAGTAGACTGCGCTGTCTGTATGTGCCGAGAGCCGGAGGGGGGTATCCCGCCACCGCAGCCCGGAGCGGGTGACCGTCCTGACTGCTCCCGCCTCTCCGCCTCCGGTCCTTTCCTCACGGTGTGTGTGACGAGACTTCGGTGTCTAGTGGGGACCCAGGGAGCAGAGAGCAGCCTCTGGGGACCCCACTGGGAGGGATCTGGGTGCTGGGCCACAGCAGTGGGGTCAGCAAGGCCCCGCGGGGTGTCAGCAGCCGAGGGGGCAGCACCCCACATGCTTCGGTGGTGCCGGCCCCGGAGCACGGCTCCCCTTCTCTCTGCAGCTCCGAGCCCGCTCATCTTGCTGCCCTCAGCACGGGCAGCTGCTGACTCCATCTGCCTCTGCGCCCACCTCCGGGCTGCAAGGGCCCTGGCCTGAGGGGGACCCCGGGGCACCCACGCTTCCGCCGTGGGTGGGACTTGAACTGAAAGTGGATCAGGCCTTGGAGTCAACCCAAGGGACACATCCGGGGGTCCTCGCTGGCCAGGCCTCTCTGTAAGGGTGGCAGGGACAGTCCTTCAGGCTGTCCACGCACCCTTCCGCTAGCGAGGGAGGATGCGCCGGTCCCAGGGTGGGCAAGTGGCTTGCGCAGGATTAGATGGAAGCCGGAAACACTGCATGGGGTCCGCTAAGCGCGTGCCCTCCCAGAGGTCAGAGGGGGCGTGGGCGCGGGCGTCGCCCCACTCTGCCCACAGGCAGCTCCTACCCACAGGACAATATACTGGCAGACGCTCGGCAGCCGCCATCTGCAGACCCTGCCCAATTCCAGGGGAGAGGAGGTGAAGCGAGGGCAGAGCTGCAAAGCGGGCAGGGGCTGTGCCAGAGCAGAAGAACTGGCACCCGGAAGGCTCCCGCGAGCCGCTCCTTCTCCAGCCCGTGAAGGCCTAGGCGGACGGGGACGGGAGGAGGACGGCGGAGACTGCCTGCCACCCGGGACGGGGCCGTTCCGCCTCCCTGTCTGCAGCCAAGCCTGGGGGGGCAGTTCCCGTCGTTTGGCCTCCGCACCCTCAGCCCACAGGGACATGGCGGCCCCCTGCCATTCTGTCTGTCTCCTCCCGCTCCTAGCCTCTGGCCCCACCGAGCCTGAGGGGCCTCCTTTGTGCACATCAGAAGCCAGGAGGGGAGGCGGGACGCACTCCCTGGGGAGACGGCTTAGAAGCTGGACAAACCGGAGCCGGAGGGACCCCAGCCAGCAGCATGCCAGGCCTGCGGCCTGCACCTGGAGGCCCTTCCGCCTGGGGGTCAGTGCGGCTGCCCTCGAGAGGCTGCAGGGTCCCCCGGCTCTGGGGCCCACACCCCACCCCACCCGAGTTCTGGGAGTGCCGGCAGGGTGCGGTCCTCCGTGTTGACCGAGGCTAACTGGTACCAGACGCTGGTGACAGAGCACACAGAAGCCACCGGGCCTCTGCTTGGGGAGCTGACGGGAAATTCGCGCCCGTGTTCCGGGACTGATCCCTGAGTCAGCCGGCGCTGAATGAGCCCTTTGTGCCCGGCGCTGAGTGAATCCCTGCGCTGCCCGCAGCCCCTGGCCGCCGGGTCGGAGGTGGGGTGAACTCCGGTCTCTCCACCCCGCACAGCCTCCCCTGGATCCCCTCACGCCTCATTGGGTGTGAAGCGTGGGGCTCGGCCTGGAGCGGGAAGGCCCCACTTCTGCTCTCCATGGCCCCTCCGCTCTCACAGCCACAGAGCCGCTGGGGTCAGAAACTGGCGGCACCAAGACCGGGCCCAGAGGGGCCAGTCCCAGCCCAGCTGCAGAAAGCGATGCCGCGGTGCAGATGGCCCTTCTTTCCTAGTGTCCTTTCGGCAGCTCCCAGAGCCCCTTGGTTCAGCGGCCTCCTTCTACCGGCCAGTCAGGACAGGTCCTGTGCACACCGCACACCGAGAGCCGCCTCTCACCAGAGCTTTCTCACGCGGCGTCTTCCATCTAGAAGGAAGCACTTCTCATTCCACTTAAAGCACTCTTGGGCACCTCTAAACTAGAGGATCTCTTTCTTTTTCTTTCCTTCTTTCCTTTCTTCCTTCCTTCCTCTTTTTCTCCCTCCCTCTCTTCCTCCCTCCGTCTGTCTCTCTGTGTCTCTCTGTCTCTCTCAATATTGGGGATTGAACCCAGGACCTCTGGACTAAAGTACATCCCCACCGTTTAAAAATTTTTTGGAGACTGGGTCTCACTAAGTCACTAAATTGCCTGGGCTGAGTTGAACTTGCAATCCTTCTGCCTCAGCCTCCCAGAGTGCTGGGATCACAGGCGTCTGCCACACCTAGTGGAAGCAGAGTTTTGAGGGCAGTCAGGAGGCAAGAGAGGCCTACGCAGAGCCAAGGAGGGGGCTGGGCTGCACGGACCAAAGCCTCAGGGCCTCCTCCCCCTCCACCAGCCAGAGGACAAGCAGCCAGGGACCTTGGCCAAATCACTATATTTCCCTGTTTAGCTGCAAAATAACTGTCAGGTAATTGGCTTGCTGTCAGGGTTCGGGAGCCTGGTGTAGCTTCCAGCAGTCAGTCAATTATATGTAGCACAGTGAAGGAAAAAAGGTAAAACAGAGAGTTAACAGGCTTTGTACAGAAAAACTCCTGTGCTAAGCAGACTAGAAAAACAGACCTTGAACTGAGTCTCAGGTCAGAAAACCTTGGTGTCGATAATTCTTGGCACCAGGTGTATTGGCTTCGGTCTTCCTGGGAGAAGCTCGCCCCTTCCCCAGGAATGCAGGCCACGCAACACAGCCTTCAGATCATTAAGGAGGATGGGCACAGAGTTTGTTATTAGCAAGGACACCAGAAATTTCTCAAAACAATGTATTTGGCCCCAGCTTCTGGCCAGAGCTATGATCATGCACATCCAGTGGCAATGATGGGCTGGGGATTTAGCTCAGTGGTGCCAGTGTCTGCCCGGCAAGTGCAAGGTCCAGAGTTTGATCCCCTGCTACCACATACCACAGTGCTGGGCGTGGTGGCTCATGTTTGTCATCCCAGCACTCGGGAGGCAGAGACAGGAGGATTGCTGAGTTCAAGGCTTGCCCGGACTACATAGTGAGCTCAGGGCCAGCCCGAGCTACAAAGCAAGACCCTGTCTTAAAAAAAAAGATTCCCCTCAGCAGTAGCGCTATTCCCTTGCTGTTTTGCCTGTGATGACATGCTGAGTAGTAAAGTGGAACTACTTTTTCTGTCTTTGTACTTCTTTCCTAATTCCAAAATATAAGTATTTCTTAAACATCCTTGGATGTGTAGTGGCTTTATTTGTGGATCGAGCCAGTAAAACCCATTAAAGCTGCACCACAGTTGACAGATTCCCGTCAACACACGCGCAAGTCCAGGGTTCTTCCCTCTGAGATGAGGCCAGCAGACTCTGGTGCTCGGGACAGGATTCACTGCGGCCGCTGGGGCTCTGGGCGCTGGCCGGGACAGCCACACACGTGAGCAAACCCACTTCCCCACGGGCACACCGCCAGCCCCGCTCCAGCGAGGGTCGCGGGCTGCAGCACAAGTTATGTCACAGCCACATTATACGTCCCGCATTCTTGACTCGGGGACTCCAGGTCACAAAGGCTACCCTGGGAACTGGGGCCAAATCTGACACAGAACCTCGCCCTTCATAGGAGACAAGGTCCGAGGTCTCTTTTCCCGCAGACAGCAAAATGCCAAGAACTTTTCCTTTTTTCTTTTTGCAAGAACCTGAGGCACAGGTTTCTGCCAGGAACTCGAGGACCAGGGGACCCGGCACCCCAAAGCCACCTCCACCCTGCTGCTGACCTCAGCCCCGCAGGAGCAGCGCCTTCTGGCGCCTGTTCCCCCAAAGCGTCTCTCCCGAGTCTAAGCCACACCTGCCCCTCTGCGAGGCTCTCTGCAGGCAATGAGTTACATACACTGCTGATAATTTTTTGCAGTTTTTAAACTTTTATTTTTTGGTAGGACAGGGGACGAACCCGAGGCTTCATCCCTGCTAGGCAAGCATCGCGCCCCGGCCAGCCCTTCATGTCCCAGGGGAGGCTCGGCCCCTCAAGCCCTGCTCCTGCGGGCGACCCCGGAGGCGCGGCCCGGCTCGCCTAGGGGTTCTGGTCGTTTGTGTCGCACTTGAGCATGATTTTCAAGCCCTCTCCCTTTTGGGCTGTTTCGAAGGCCTCTGTGGCTTTCTCCAGGGGAAACCGATGGGTGACTAAGGGCTTCACGTTCACAGCCTTGGACGCGAGCATGGAGATCGCCATTGGCCACCTGGGAAAGATCACAGCGCCGCACTCACCGCGGGAAAGAGAGCTCGTCCCCAGCCCAAGCAGTGTGGCCATGTTTGTTTGAGGCCGGCTTTACAGGCCAAGGAGAGAGACGCTGACCGCGCGGCTTCCCACGTGCCGCTGGGAGGCAGGAGCGAAAGGTGCAGCGCAGTTCGTAGCTAAAGACCCGTGAGGATGAAGGTCCCCTTCCGTGCAGCCCCAAAGTCCTCCCGCGCAGCCCCGCAGTCCTCCCTCCCGCCGCCCGAAGCTCCGCTCCGCGGCGTCTGTGCCGTCCGCGGGGCCAAGGGGCTGCCGGCCGGCCAGAGAAAGGCCGCCCACACACGCGCGCTGGCCTCGGCCACCTCAGCGGGACCCGCCGCCTGGCTACGTGCGGCTCTGCCCCAAAGTCAGATCGGCCACGACAGGGAAATGACTTTAGCGGATTCGCCCTGACGCAGGTGCGACCGCGCCACTGAGGACCCTCCGGGAAGAGGACTCCGGAGCCACCGCGGACAGCGCTGAAGGGCGGGCGGGTGGCCCAGGCAAAGGAAGATCGCGAGGGGCCGCAGCATGCGTCTCTTAGGGTAATAAAGGGGTTAAGCAGATACACTCTTAAACGTTCAGCACAGACTGTCACGCCTCGCGGCAGCTCTTTCCAACTGCTTGGCCCTCCCATCCCCCTTGTCTCCCTGCGCTGCCTTCGCAGCAAAGCTCAGAGTGAGCCGCGGAGGCCCTGGCAGAGGCAGGAGGCTTGGCGGGCAGCCGGGATGCCTCCGGGTGAGTGCCAGCCGCTCTGCATGGCCCAGTGCTGTGCTGGGGCAAGGGAGGCAGGCTGGGAAACGCTTGTGCAGGAGGACGTCCCGGTGGAGGCCGGAGGGTCCCCGCAGGGACAGCGTGGAGCTGCACCACGGGAGCGGGCGAATTAAGACCTTCTTATTCCCTGGGACGGGGCTGGGCTCAGGAATGGCAGGGTGGGCCTTGGTCTCTCGCCCTCCTCCTCCTCCTCCCACAGGATCTGGTCACTTCCGGCCCAGGGGTGAGCGGCAGGGACCCGGGAGCAGCCTGTGGTGTCCCGCTGTGCCGCGCTCCCTCTGCCCGGGAAGTGCATGTCCTGCCCGGGTCCCTATCACATCACGTGGCCGCCAGTGAGGCCACGGAGTGCCCCTGGGAACAAGCAGGTAGAGACGTGGGTCACAGAGCCACGTGGGGCCCGCCTGGCCCCGCTGGCGCCCAGCCACCCGGCTCCCTGGGCACACTCACGTGTTGCGGTACCGGAACACGCCCCTGATGTCCACCTCACGGACGGCCGCGTGCACCAGGGGCACGCTGGTCATCTCGGAGCCCAGCCCCACCAGCACCAGGGTCCCCCCAGAGCGCGTGGCCTGGAGAGAAAGACGAGAACCTCATTGGAAGGTGTCCACGCAGGGGGCTTCTCACCGTGCCAGGTCAGTGCCCAGGCATTCCCGAGGACCCAATTCCGGCCACACTGCTGAACTCGCGAACACACGGAGCACCCGGGGTGCCGGTGTGGACATGCCCTCTGGAGTGCAGCCAACTAGGGACTGGTGTGAGCCCCAGCACGTCCTGGCACCCCCTCCAGGGCCCGACTCCCGAGCTCACTCTACTGAGCACCCTACAGACAGACTTTGAGAATTCTTCTTTTTTGGTTTTATTCAGGTGATGTCTCACTGTGGAACCTGGGCTGGCCTCTAACTCACAGCGATCCCCCTGCCTCAGCCTTCCCAGTGCTGGGATTACAGGTGGGCACCACCATGTCCAGCTGTGCTTTCGGCATTCTGTGGTTCAAGAACAGCTTCATACATGCAGGCTGGCAGAAATATTTCTGTTTTGGGTATTTATCCCAACAGTATCTGACACAAAGAAAGCATCTTCTTTGAATATTTATCTGGAAAAACAGTGTGCCGCTAGGAGCAGGGCCTGCAGCTTGGAGCAGCCAGAGGCAGGATTTCCGGGAGACCGTGTGAGGGCCCCAGGCCGGCCCGGAGTCCTCGGGAGAGGACTGTGTTCTCTGACAGGGTCTCAGGAGAGACCCTGTGTTCAGTGCGCACAGGCGGGGCTGCCGCCACACAAGTGACCACACGTGTGACACTGCAGGAGCTCGTGTCCCCGGGAGAAGGTGACGGCACAGAGAGTGCCTGCGGGCTGGAGCGGCACAGAGCTGGGCGGAGGGAAGAGATGCGCCCATGTGGGGCGCTGGCCGGCCCCCCTCAGCCGGCCCCCCACGTGACCACCGCGCACAGCTGCTTTATGTTTCAGCGAAGTGCAGACTGACTCGCAGGCCCCGGGAGCAGTGGGCAGCGGGGACGGGTGACAGGCGACGGGCGACGGGCGATGGGACAGAGGCACACAGGCCTGCGCGGCGTTTTCTGAGAAGTCTCTGGGCTGCCGCAGTCGGGCACAGGCCGTGGAGACCCCGCTGGGGAGGCCGGGCGGCCTGGCCCCCTCTGCACGTGCCATTTCCGGACCGAGGAGGTGACATCCGTTCCAGCCCGGGCGTGGACTCTGCCATGTGGCCTCACCCTCAGCACCAGTCATCACCAGGCGGGAGAGCAACGCGCTCACCTGTCCGGTCCACGTTAGGTGTCACCGCCGGACCTGCCCTGTGGTCGTGCCTGGTGGCTCCGCTCCCACAGCCCTGGTCACAGTCGCCCCGCCTCCCTCAGGAGCCCGGGCAACGCCCCAAGCCCTCTGGAAATGACACCTGTTCCCAGGTGCACTGAGGGCAGGACGGGGGGAGGAAGCCAGGTCCTCTGGGGCCCTGGACCTCTGTGGGGCGCAGGTCTCTTCCCAACCAAGAGCATGATGATGGGCACACGGCTGGCTTCTGTCCTAGCCTCCAGGCGCCTGCTACACAGCCTGGCACCCAGCCGGTGCCCAGGACACTGCAGGGACGCCACACACCCACTGTCCCTTAGTCTGCTTCTCTGTTTCCCACCTGGCGAGCGCAGCCCCTGACAGGCAGGGGAATGGCAGCAGACAGGACGTGGCACAGGACCCGGCCCCTCTTCCACTCACACCTCAGCCTCCAGTGCCCAGCCACGCTGGGAGGGGGCCCAGAGGTGTGCCCACTGGAGGGACAGTCTCACGTGCCAGCTGGTGGCCTCCGCATAAGCTGCGGTGACTCAGAAGGTGGGAGCTGAGGGTGGTGTGTCCCTCCCGTCCTCACACACGCTCTGGCCTGGGAACGGGGTGGAGGGGCTGTGCCGGAGCCCGACTCCATGCTGAGAGCGGCGCCTGAAGCCCACCAGCAGGCTCAGGGCTGTGAGTGTCCTGGTCGGTCCCGGTGCCTTCGGCCTCATGTCCCGGACCCCACAGCAGGCCTGGTGCGGCACCCACAGCTCAGTCTTTCCTCCTCTTTTCCTTGTACTTGGATTTGGCAAGGCTACTCCCTGCCCCGCTGAGCTCCTGTCCACTTCCCATAAACAGCCAGCAGGGTAGCACCTGGAGGGCCAGGCCGGGCAGGGGCGGGAAAGGGCACAGCAGTGACCAAGCAGAGCCGTGCGAAGTCCCCTCCCCTCTGTGACTAACCCAATCGCAGGCGTCTCTTTGTACCGAGTTCCTCTGAATGAAACTCCCAGGCCCGCACCTGCTTCCCCGTCCCTTCTGCTCTTCACGCTCCCAAACGTCCTACTTTACAGTCACAGGCAGCACCTCCAAAGCCACCCGGCCCTGAAGGTGCGAGCCAGGGACATTTATCCAGGCTGTGCTCTGCCATCAATCAGGCTGACACTTCGGGGTGCCGCAGGGGCGTCAGTGTCCCCAGTACAGAATGCTAAGAAACCTAACAAGGCCCAGAGTGAGGCGCTGTCCTCGGGAGCCCTCCGCCCGCGGCCACTCACGTAGATGCCTGCCTGGATGGAGGCCTCCGCCCCGGTGCAATCGATGGTGACTTCCGGCTTGCTCCCCAGCAGCCCCTCCACCTTGCCGGCGATTTCCTGGGGGCTCTCCTCGGAGACCTGCAGGACGAAGTCCGCCCCAACCTCCTTGGCTTTGGACAGCCGAGACGCAGACAGATCTAGAGGCGGGGAGAGTTTCTCTCAAACCGAGGAACCAGATGATGGAAGGAAAGAAAAACAGGAAGAAAACAAAGCGAGGGTGCAGCTTCCCCCTTCTCCGTGCCCACCCCGGGCACGACGTGAGGACTCCTCTTCCTGCTCCCCGCGCTGTGGGCTGGCCGCCCCCCCACAGCTGCACCCCAGCACCACAGCGCCCAGCCCCACACGCAGGGGCAGGCTCCACGTGGAAAGCATCAAGGAGGCCACCAGGGGGGCTTTTCAATGCTGTCACCCGGGAGGGGGAGCCCCTTAGGAACCCAGACTCTGCCAGCTGGCACACGCCTGTCATCCTGATACTCAGGAGGCTGAGGCAGGAGGATCACAGAGAGTTCAAGGCCAGCCTAAACTGCACAGTGATGCCCTGACTCAAAAAAGAAACCCAGACCCTCGAAGTGTTGCAGTCCAGAAGTGGGGGTAGGCAGCCAGGTCCCTGGGGCGCTGGGCCCACAGTTCTCCCAAGAACTAGTTCTCCCAAGTCTCTCTGCCCGCGGTCCTCCCATGTGGTCTCCTTTGTCCACACCATTTCCACAGCCCACACTTGAGCTTGAACCACCAGGGCCTTCCAGTCCTGACTTTCACCTCTAGAACCGTGACATGGATAAACCTCTTGCCTTAAAAACATCTGCCTCCAGCATTTTGTGACAGCAACAGAAAATGGACAGATGTAGGCAAGGAATGGGTCTAGAGCAGGGAATGGCTCTCACACCCCTGTTCCTCTCAGGGTGATGCCACAAGACAGAGCCTTCTTACCAGTCACCACCACTGCTGCCGCACCCATTGCTTTGGCCACGATCAAGGTGACCAGCCCGATTGGCCCTGAACAAACAGAAGAGAGAAGACGTTTATGCAGCGCATGACCTCAGCATGCCTTCTGTGCAGGCCACTGGACCTGCATGGCTCTCGCAGAAAACCCAGATCCACAAAATGGGCCAATGAAGAGTATCTTTCAGCTACCTAGGAGGCTGAGGCAGGAGGGTCACAAACCTGAGGGCCACCTGGGCAACTTAATAAGACTCTATCTCGAAGTAAAAGGGCTGGGATGTGACTCTCGGGTGGAGAGCCTGCCCAACATACCCAAGGCCCTGGGCTGATCCCGGTGAATGCAAGGAAAGAAAAAGTTCTTTTACTTTCTGCTTTTTTTACACACCATTTAAGAACAACTTCATGGCAAAAAACAGGAAATCATACTGAAATGCCCCAGGAAGGGTAATTAGTTACATGCATTACAATGGGATACCGAACAGCTACTAAAAGTTACTCTGTAGCTATATCTCAACTTAGAAAATAGTCACTTTTTTTTTTTTTTGCTTTTTGGAGACAGGGTCTTGCGTTGTAGTTCAGGCTGGCCCTGAGCTCACTATGGTGCCCAGGCAAGCCTCGAACTCAGCAATCCTCCTGCCTCTGCCTCCCGAGTGCTGGGATGACAGGTGTGAGCCACCACGCCCGGCACTGTGGTATGCGGTGATGATTGTTGGTGGGCGTGTCTCCACGCCTAGCATTGTATGTGGTCACCAGGGATCGAACTCAGGACCTTGCACTTGCGAGGCAGGCGCCGGAACCACTGAGCTAACCCTCCGGCCCTGATTTTCTTAAAAAAGTTAAAACTGAGGGTAGGTAAGTTGAGTCACACTTAGTCCCCTTGGAAAGCTTTTCCTTCCGTGGCAGCAGCTCACAGCGGCTCCCTCAGGCCACGAGAGTTTTGGGGCGTCCATGTGAGCTGGGGCGTGTGACATTCATCCTTTCTGTGACAAAAGGCGCTATCTGTGCAGATTTTTAAGACAATCTACCCCCAGTTCTGTGGTCCGCTGGCCACGGGTTCTGCATCTTCATCCCACTTAAGAGGCACTGCCAGCCCTCCCTTCGCTCCAGCAAAGGAAGCCCCTCAGGTCCCCCAAAACTCACCCAAGGCCACCCGCTCCCCCACCCCCACCCTGGAGGCTGCGCATCCGGTCACACCTCGAGACACTGAGATGCACCAGACACCTACAATTAAAAGCCTGGGGTGGGCAGTGTGAGGCCCCAGGGCTGTTTTGGGGTGCTGGAGTGGCGCAGGCCTAGCTCACTGAGGCCGGGCAGGGCCCCTCTTCCGGGTGTGACTGCATTTCCAGAAGCCGCCCTCCGTTTGCTAGCAATGCTGCTCCGCTGCTGCTCCGAAGTTTCTGCCGAGGCCTCCGAAAAGGAGCCTTGGGCTTCTGCCTCAGGCCCCCAGAGGTTTTGTTCACTTAGCACAGCGCTGGCTCCTGACCTCGGCTCCGGGGAAGGGTGGAGCCTAACCAGCCCTGGGTGGGGCACCGAGACGGGCATGGCGCACCCAGGTCAGTGACCCACGGCCAGGTGTCACCTGCTTCTTACCAGCTCCGCACACGAGGACCTTGTTCCCCAGGGTGACTCCGCCTCGCTGGCAGGCGTAAATCCCCACGGACAGTGGCTCGATCAGGGCCCCTTCCTCGAAGGTGACGCTGTCGGGAAGCCTGTAGAGTCACACGCACAGCTGGGTGGAGGGAGGAGCAGGCGAGGCCCCAGGCTCCGTCCCACGGAGCGCTCCGAGGGCTGGGGGAGGGGCCCACCTCCGCAGAGCAGGGCTCTGGGCTGTGGCTTCAGGGGTGGGCGCAGGCCACGGTCTCGGGTTTGTTTTCTACAGTGCCGGTCTCGAACCCAGGGCTGTGCACCAGCTGAGCGAGCACTCCGCCCCCTGCCGCACAGTGTTTTCTCAGTAGCGCTACCAGGGCCATGGGTGGGGTGTGGCTGCCACCGACCCTGGCCCGCAGCCTGTGCTCCAGAGGCCTCTCGGCCGACTCGCAGCAGCCCTGGCTCGATCGTGCCCAATGCCAGCCTCCGCAGCTCGGCCTGCTCCGGCCTGCCTCTTGCCCTCCAAGACAGCCACATGCGGACACGGCTGCTGCGGAAAGGTGGGTCTCTGGCCCTGCGCAGCCCACGGGGGAGGCAGTGAGGCCTACAGTGCTGGCCCTGGAGGACCCCAGTGGGACGGCGGCCGGGCTTCCTCCCGCACGAGAATGAAGCATGCTCACTGGCCACTGGAGTCTCGGCCGATGCTGCACACAGGCCTGCCCAGGGTGCCTGCTCCACCTGGGCTGTCTCTGCCCATTTCCACGGCCCTGCTCTACCCTGTGCCCGGGACATCACACAGTAATGCAAAGCCCTTCTCAGTCCAGAGAGGAAGATCAGCTCGCCCCAGGGCCCGGGCATCGCACAGAGCAATGAGCCGCAGAGCCTCCCGCTCCCGCCCCTCCTCCTCTCGTCTCCATCCACTCCTTTCAGCCAGAGGCACGACTCCACCTCAGGCCCACTGTGTGCCACGGACACTGCCCTGCACAGCTGGGCTTACCACAGGTGTGGCTGGCTCTGCAGACTTCTCCCAGCCCCCCCTGACTTCTCCTTGGAACAAGAATGCCCAAAAACCAGGCTGCGTGGTGCAGGCCTATAATCCCAGCACCCAGGAGGCTGAGGCAGGAAGACTGCCGTGAGTCAAGGCCAGCCTGGGCTACATAGTGAGACCCTGTCCCAGTGCCAACATCCAAAGAATTATAGGCTGAAAGGAGAAATTCCCACAGGACGTGAGGGGGAAGGTCCCCTGGGACGCACTTGTAGCAGAAGCTGGCGTTGTGCTTGTAGAAGCGGCACAGGTTGCCGTCGTCGGGGGGTGTGGCACAGAAGAAGATGGTCGGGGACAGGTTGTACCTGCCCACCTTGCAGAACTCATCAATTTCCCGGGGAACCCCCGGCTCGATGGCGACGCGGTCACCTGGGGGGAGACAAAGAGGCCCGTGTCCAAGGACGAGGATACCTGACCTTGCACGGTCTGGCTCCGTCCCAGCCCCTGAAGGCCTGCGCAGAGGTGGAGGTGTCACGGGGAGAGCCCGCCCTTCGCACGGGGACCGTGTGCCCTGCCCTGTGCCTGCCACCGGGCCCTCTGGGGCCCAGCACCGCCCACCTGAGCAGCGGAGACACAGCCAGGTCTTGGGATAAGCAGGTCTAGGTCCGTCCAGGCTGCGGCCAGAGGGGCAGCAGGAGCATGGGGACGCAGCCTCGTTTTTCTTCACCTACTTTTCTGTCTGTTTTGGGACGGGGTCTCACTTTGTAGTTCAGGCTGGACCTGAACTCACTGTGTAGCCCAGGCTAGACTTGAACTCACAGCAATCCTCCTGCTTCTGCCTTCCGAGTCCTGGGATTACAGGTGTGAGCCACCACACCCAGTCTTTTTCACATACTTTAAAACTGTGAGGCAAGGGGCCGGAGGGTTAGCTCAGTGCTTCTGGTGCCTGCCTCACAAGCGCAAGTTCCTGAGTTCAATCCCCGGTAACCACATATAATGCTGGGCGTGGAGACTTACACCCACCAACAATCAACACCGCATAGCACAATGCCGGACGTGGTGGCTCACGCCTGTAATCCCAGCACTCAGGAGGCAGAGATGGGAGGATTGCTGAGTTCGCGGTGGCTTGCCTGGGCACCATAGTGAGCTCAGGGCCAACCTGAACTACAAAGTGAGACCCTGTCTCAAAAAGAAAAAAAGAAAAAAAAAAAAAACTGTGAGGCAAGGAAAGCCTGCTGTGATAGTGCAACCTTATGATCCCAACAACTGGGAAACCGAAACAGGAGGATCGCCAGGAATTTGAAGCCAACCTGGGCTACATACTGAGGTCCAGGCCAACCTGAACTACATAATAAAAAGCTGTCTCAAAAAAAGGAAAGGGGGCCAGGAATTTAGCTCACTGGTTCCAGCATTTGCCTTGCAAGCCCAAGGTCCTGAGTTCGATCCTCAATATCACATACCATAGTGCCAGGTGCAGTGACTCCCACCTGTAATCCCAGGACTCGGGAGGCAGAGGCAGGAGGATTGCTATGAATTCAAGGCTAGCCTGGGCTACATACTGAGCTTGGGACCAGCCTGAACAACAAAGGGAGAACCCTATTTCAGAAAAAAAAGGAAGACAAAGAAAAAAATGTGGGGCAAGATCATTTAAAAGATAAGAGCTGTAACAGGACCTGTTTTTGGTTCAGTTTGTTTACATTTAGACAATAAACTAGGAATCAAGTGATCCCTGGTCTGCAGAACTAACGGCCAAGGTCCTGCCGAGGTCAGACTGGTGCAGGGGAGAGAGTTGCCTGACACTTGTGACCAGTGCTTACCCTGTGTCATACTCTGCCCTGTGTGGAAACCCAGCCCCAATCGCTCTTTGATGTTTTTACTCTTTTTATTATGAAGAACTTCAGATGGGCACCAGAGCCCAAAGTGTTGTCTAGGGAACACCCAGATTCTTCGAGGAACGTCAAGCCCCCGGCAGCACTGTCCAGTCAGCCTTGTCCATCTCTGTCCCTCTTCCCACGATCAGTCCCTTAGTGTCTAATGCATTTCAAAGCCGGATGGAGACCACAGCACATTCCATCGAAAGTCTCCAGCCCGCAGCACCCCGCTGAGGCAGGAGAACCGTGAGTCTGACTCGGCTACATGGCAAGTTCAAGGCCAGCCTAGATACAGTGAAACTCTATCTCAAAAAAAACAAAATAAAACAAAACAGCAAACTTCAGCCTGTATATCCATTTATTACAGCCCAACATTTATTTGTTCTTTTTAAAATTAAAATTTAGATTTAATGGCATGTATTATGGATCACTGGATTAATTTTTATAAAGAAATTCACGTGTGTAATAAAACCTCCATCAAGACAAAAATCATGGCCTCTGCCTCAGAAATCTCCCCCTGGACCCCCACCAATCCCCACCCGTCTCCCAGGGCAACCAGCAGACTGATTTCACCCCCAGCGGCCAACACTGCCCGCCCTGAGCAGGGCGGAAATTGGGACCTGGGTGTGCGTCCCCCTCCCTCAGTCTGTGTCACACTCACGATGACGCAGTCACCGTGCTACCCACAGTTCACCCATTTTGTCGGGTCAGTTCACCCCAGGCTGCTTAATCACCATCTTCTTCTTAGTCAGCAAGTGGTTTCCAGCTTTGTGGGTCATTTTTTGTTGTTTGTTTTTTGTTTTAGTTTTGTTTTTGAGACATGGTCTCAAAACAAAGACCAGGCTGGCTTTGAACTCACTATGTAGCCCAGGCTGGCTTCAAATCCTCAGAGATCCTCCTGTCTCAACCTCCTGAGTATTAAGATTTACAGCCAAGAGCCACCAGGGCTGGCTCTGTTGGGTGTTTTTGTGAATGTCTTGGCTCATCTGGGCTGAGAGTCCCTTGAGATGAGCTGTCTGCTCCACATTTATTTCCCCATAATAAAAACTGTGCTAGACACATTTTTGCTACTAAACATAAAAGACATAAATCAGGGGCAAGGAAACCATAGAACACAAATGTCATGGCGCACATCTCCCCAGAACGTGCTGACTTTACGGCACTGGCCCCAAACACTTCATCCAGTAACAAAGGTAACAAGACCTGCCTCGTGAGCTGCTCTGACAGTGAAATTCTAACTACGCACCGTCCTGATGTCCAGTTCCCCCAGACCTAGCCTCCGATGGAAGCTCTCGAGGGGGAGGTGTTTATAGTTCTCCCGCACCTGGCCCAAGACTGAGTACACCCTTGTTAACCTTCCACTTGGGGAACCCCACTCCATGTTGTACTTTGTATCTAGAAACTGAGTCCCCAGGAGAGAACCAGTCATCAGTGGCTACCGAAAGCTCAGAACATCTGGCTGCAGGAGAGCCCTGGAACCCCACAGCAGCCTTCTCAGATTCCACAAGTGAAGGGTGGAGGGCATGCCGTGTGAGTCACGCACACGTGCATGTGTGCATGTGTGTGTGCATGTGCATATCTGTGTGCATGTGTGTGGTTTTGGAGACTGAACCCAGGATCTTCACACCGGATATGTCCTTTCTCAACCTTTCATCTTGAGGTACATCTCACTAAGTCATCAAGTTGCCCAGGCTGGGCTCAAACTTGTGATCCTCCTGCCTCAGCCTCCCAGGGTATTAATATAGCAGGTGTGCACTACCACTTCCCCAGGGAACCACTTTAGGAATCCAAGCTGAGACACACATTTGCCTTCTGAGTTGGACGACGCTTTCCATGCAGCTGAGCTCAGACAGCCTCGTAATTTACACAAGATGGCACTTCCTGCAAACCCTCCCTTCCCTCCACTATGATGTCATTTCCAAGCAGTCAGCAGCCTCGTGTGCAGAGCAAAGCTAGAGCTCAGAGCCAAGACCACCCTGACTTAACTCATCGTGCCCAGGGTTAGCACCGTCTGCACAGCACAGAACGCCTCTGGGGGGGTCAAGATCTAAGATCACCCCAGCCATCCCTAAAATCAAAGGCTGCGCCTAAGGCCTTGAGGCCAGCACACGGATGTGGCTTTGGCTTCTGGCCCTTGTGTCTTCTCTTCCCTCACTGCCCTCAACCAGCACTGGGCTGTCCCTTCCGGGGGCCCAGACCTCTCTCAGGCTGCCGGCCGCACCCACAGCAACTGCCCTGCTGTCCTTGGGCACCTGGCACCTGTTGGTCTGTCCCAGGCCCATCCCTCCCGCCGCCCTGTGCCCGGTGAGGCCTCCCACACGAACACACACGTGAGCGTCTGTGTGCATGCACACGCAGCCCCGCTCACCCGGCTTCAGGTGCTTCACCGACGACCCCACTTGCACGACTGTCCCTGAAGCCTCGTGGCCCAGCACCATGGGCTTCTTCACGATGAAGTCCCCAATCCGGCCGTGCTGCCAGTAGTGGACATCGGAGCCGCAGATCCCGACCGAGTGCATCTTCAGCAGCACCTCTGCAGGGAGAGCAGGGAGCACTGGCTCTCAGGGGCAGACACACACCGCGGCCACAGCGGCAAAGAAACCGAACAGCAAGCCCGATTCCACTTGGGAAGGCGGGAAGGCTCCCACAGAGCAAGGTGTGTGTGTGTGTGTGTGTGTGTGTGTGTGCACGTGCATGTGCCAGCTTTGTGTCATCAGACACCTGTCTAAATGTGCTGTGAAGGTATTTGGGAGGTGCAGTTAGCACCAGGAAAATTGAGCAGACCGGATTACTGTGGTACCAGGGTGGGCCTGGTCCAATCAGTTGAAGGTCAGTCCTAAGAGCAAGGGCTCTAGTTTCCTACAGGCCTGTCACGTAGGAACCCTGCTAGAGTTTGCAGGCTACTGCCCTTCCCTGCCCCGCTGAGTCCAAACCTCCAGCACCCCAGGCTCTGGAACTAGTTCTTCAAACACCCCCTTCCCTCCCACCCTGCCTCCCTACACATGCACATGCGTACACACACACACACATCTCTTATATCTCTCCTGTATCTTGTGTGCTCTGATTGTCTGGAGAACATGAGCAGTCATGGTGTAAATAAGATATTAACAAGAAAAAGTGTATCAGCCACTCAAGGGAACAAACTGTTTCTCCCCAGAGATAACCATTCCCGAAAACCGCTGCGCTACGCGGGACACGAGCCATTCCCGGAACAAGGTTGGCGGAATCTCCGCTCACACTACAGGAGGGTCTCGTGCGGACCTCTCGTGCTGTTGGCTGAAACGGCACAGCTCCCTTTAAACCATCTCCAAATCTCAGCTGGTGGGTCCCCTGGAGGGCTTGAGTAGAGGGACATCCTCCTACCTCAGCCTCCCGGTTGCTGGGATTAGAAGCACATGCCACCACATCTGGCTCATGGTATTGCTTTTGTCGGGTTCCCAAGTTCAAAATACTGCTGCCTCTGAGCCTGTCAGCTGAAGTAACTACGGAGGGTCACTGGCTCTGTCCGACAGAAATGACCACACACAAGCACCTCCCTGACCCTGAAGTGGTGCCAGGAAAAACAAAGGACCCGAAGCTCCACTGTGCTGCTCACTCACACGCTGCCCTGGCAGCTGCTGGTGACATCCCGGTGGGCAGCTCACAGCCTGCACTGTCCCTGGGTGTGGTGAACAGACTAGGGGATGCCAGGGTGAATGTGGGGGCCTAAGTGGGTGACCGAAGAGTGTACCAGGCCCCACCAGTTTTATTTTATTTTATTTTATTATTTTTTGCTTTTGAGACAGGGTCTTGCTTTGTAGTTCAGGCTGGCCCTGAGCTCACTATGGTGCCCAGGCAAGCCGCCGCAAACTCAGCAATCCTCCTGTCTCTGCCTCCCGAGTGCTGGGATTTCCACCGGTTTTATTTTGAGGCTGCCTTAATGTACAGCAACATTGAGGTCTCATCCAGAAAGTCCACTTCATCTGCCTCGGGGCCAACAGGCCACACACACTCTCTTTCTTATGAGTATTTTTTGGCTCTGGTATAATAAGACGCTTTCGGGGGGGAGGAATTAAGAATTGCTACAAGTAGATGAAGTACTGAATGGCTCAGTTGTACTAATCATCTCATCTCACAATGTTTGTGTATCTCCGAATGTGATGCTGGACACTTGAATATATGACTTTATTTGTCAATTATGCTCAACAAAAAATGAAAGTAAATAAGAAAAATTCACAAAGCAATCAGGTCTGCAGGTGTGCCTTAGTGGTAGAACACTCCCTAGCATGCTTGAGGCCGTGAGCTCAGTCCCCAGCACTGCAATAAAACTTTGCTGGGTGCCCAGCACTCTAGGAGGCTGAGGCAGAAGAATCACGAGAGCCTGGGAAGTTTACCAACTTACTGAGACCCTGTCTCAAAACAGAAAACACGAAAGGGCTGGGGTGTGGCTCCGTGCAGAGGCTCTTGGTTCTGTCCCCAGTGCCACCACATAAAAAAGGTCCAGTCCGACTCAGGAATTCACTGATCTTCGAGGTTCACTCTCCTGCCCTGTCCTGCCAAGCTCTGCAGGAGATGAGGCAAAGTGGAGCCGGCCCGGGGTCTCCCCAGGCCAAGGCCGCCCTCTCTGGCCAGCCCTGGACTCCACACCTGCTTCTCAGGACAGGTGAGGTACCTCCTCACTGCCCGAACACGATATCCTGGGCAGTGTTTCTGCCCTGAGTCCACATTCCGGGCTCCATTCTGATAGTGCAGCCCTCTTATCGCCGTCAGTCAACAGTGTGCTGACCTTTGTGTAACAAAGCTCAGAGGCTTCACCCTGACGGTCGGTCGCTCGAGGCTGCAGTCTGGGCTGGGGTGTCTGCGGTGGGTGTGGGGACACAGCCCGAGCCACCAAAACAGCAAGGGGCCTGAGTGCCCGGCTGCGACGAACTACAGACACTGAGCCCACAGCCCTGCCACAGAGGCCTTAGGCTCCGGGGCACAGGGTCTGCCCTAGGCCGCAGGAGCCTTGACCCCTGTGGCCAGACGCCACCCCAGGAAATGCCCTGCCGCCCCACGTGGGCCTGCAGGAGTGAGGGAAAAGGAGTCGCACCCTGCCCACTCTGCACCCCGCGCTGGGCCTGGCTGATTAGGGCTCCCACAGCCCTGCCGCCCCCAGGCCACCCCAGCCTTCAGGAGTGCTGGCTCTGCGTCCCTGTGGGCACGAGGAGATGGGAGCCCTGTGGACACAGCGCTTTTCAGTGTTTGGCAAAGGGTGAGGGTGCGACCTGGCCCCCAGCATGGCACATGTGGTCATAGGCTGCAAGAGCAGCGGCCCTGCCTTTGGATCCTGCACTTCCCACCCAGCTCAGCAATCCTGGGGACTGATGCCAGGCATGACGGTGCCCATTTATAATCCCAGCACTCAAGACGGCTGAGCCAGGAGGATGGCCACAAGTTCAAGATGTATCTCGAGACAAAATACCAGGGACAGAATCCAGGGCCATCACAGTGAGCTACATCCTTAGCCCTTTTAAATTTTTTTATCTTTTTTTTTTTTTTTTGAGACAGGGTCTAGCTTTGTAGTTCAGGCTGGCCCTGAGCTCACTATGGAGCCCAGGCTAGTCTCAAACTCAGCAAGATCCTCCTGCCTCTGCTCCTGAGTTCTAGGATGACAGGCCTGAGCCATCACGCCCGGCACTGTGGCATGTGGTACTGATTGCGGGTGGGCGTGAGTCACCAGGTCCCGTTTTGTTGTATGTGGTTACTGGGGATTGAACTCAGGACTTTGTGCTTCCTAGGCAGGCACCAGAACCACTGAGCTGAATCTCTGGCCCTAAATTTTTTATCTTGAGACAAGATCTCACTAAGTCGCTAAGTTACCCAGGGACGGCTTACTTGGCATCTGCTGGGCCCAGTGTCCTGGGGGGGCCTGTTTGTCTTTCTTAACAGAACCAGCAGCAGTAACAGGAAGAACAAGGGCGTGGGGTGACAGTGTGTCTGTGTCCAGTTGTTTCCCATGGACCTACCATTTGGCCCGGGCTCAGGGACGGGGTAGTTCTCCTAAAGAAACAAAACAGAAAAGGCCGTTAAGTGTGCATTCAAACTTAGCCTCATCAACATTTCCCGTTTTTAAAAATTTCGAGTGTGCTTTCATTTCAAAATGTCTTATTGGAAACCACGCAAACAGCTCACTGCTGCGGGTGTGGACGGGGCGGCTCAGGGACTGCAAGCGGGAAAGCACGTCCAGCCTCCACTACCTGGCCAGGCAGCTGGGCAGCCACAGCGCCCATACCTGCCAGGCGCTCAGAGAACCACCCTCTCGGGCACCAGTGACAGAGCTCTGCAGCAGGGTCTGCCTGGGCCACCCAGGGCCCCAGAGCCCAAGGGGCGATCTTGGGTCAGGGCTGACTCCGACCACAGACCTCCAGACGTACCCAGCAAAGATGCACTGTCAGACACAGTGTCTGGTGTGCCCAATGCCCTGGGAAAAGCCAGGTGCTGCCCACTGACACCCCGGGGGAGCTGCTGTCTGCCAGCCCCAGAGCCCCCTGGAGGGGGGGGGTAGCAGTGGGGCCCAGCTTGAAAGCATGGGGCAGGGGGCAGGGATGCCAGTCAACATGGAAGCACCGGGGAGCGGATCCTCCAGGCACATGCCTGGGCCGTGCTGGCTTCCACTGCCTTCCAGGGTCAGTGTGTTTGCACCTCTGGGGCCACTTAAAGTGCTGTCACCCCGACGAGGGAGGGCAGCCAGCCCCTTCCACAACCCCCTGCCACTAACCCACCACCTGCACAGGCTCCGGAAAACGCTACTCGGTGCTGTCACGCTATCCTGAGAACAGCCTTATGAAGCCCTGAGGGCCTAAGACTGTGCCTAAGACTGGGATCAACTCCAAGACTTCACATATGCTTGGCAAGAGTTCCATGAGGCAGGCTCTTACTAAGTTGCCCAGGCCGGCCTTGAACTCCCAATCCTCTTGCCTCAACCTCCTGATTAGCTGCAATGACAAGCACACAGTACTCTGCCCAGCCCAAAGACCAAGCCCATCGGCTCCTCAGCACCAGGTACAGGGGCCAGGTCAGACCCAGGGGTGGTACCTGTTCCATAACTCTCCAAAGAGTGCTTCCTGATTACTGGCCTCCCCACAGAGGAGGCTATTTGAACCCTCCAATGAAAGAAAGCCTATGCAGCTATGACTGCTAGTGCTCAGGGCCAGCCCTGAGCAGTGGGGCCCCGGGGTCAGGTGCTGCATGCTAAGTACTTTACAGACAGCATCTCATTCAACCCTCCTGGCCCTTGGGTTGCTACATCTTATCATCATTTGCCATAGGCTGAGACCAGTGGACCACAGGACTGAGCAAACTGCCCATGAAACAGCTCAGGTAGTGAATGGTGGAGTTTTGTCCAAAGCAGCCCGCTCTTGCTGAGCCTGGTAGCATGTACTATAGTCCCAGCTGCTTAGGAGGCTGAGGCAGGAGGGCTACAAGGCCAGGCTGGTAACATACGAGAGCTATTTTCCTTAATAAATTAAGGAAAGAAAACAGAGCAGCCTGATGTATGGGGCAAGCTCCTGAGGCAAAAGAAATGCAAGACAGAGAAGCCATCTAGACATGGCCACCTTTAGGAGAGGTGCCACCAACACCTTCCCCGAGGAAGTCACCGGCTCCACATCTGACATTAGACACAGAAACCGCCACACGCAGCTGTTACACTGGGTGAAGCTGTAAACCACAAGCAAGTGAGGCTGGAGACTGAGCGTGCGTCCCGCGGTGGCGCTCACAGTCGGCGCAGGGCGCCCTGCGGAGCCGTCTCCCTCCACCCGAGCTCAGAGCGGCCCTCGGAGATCAGCACAGCAGCCGGAAATAGCTGCTGCTGGATAGGAGAGGGCGCGGGGCCACAGCGGGGCCTCCTTCCCTCCCTGGAGATCAAACAGCCCCCGCCGTCACCGCGAACTTCCCCTCTCCTTGCTGGCTCCGAGGACCTGGCAGCCCGCGCTCCCCGCCGCCTCCTCTCTGGGAGCCGCCCCGCGCCCCGACGCTCTGGGGCATCGCAGCCTGGACCGAATGGGGCGCCGGCCGCAATCCTGCCTGCTGCACCCCCGCCCGTCCCCTCCCGGGGCCCCGCCTCGCGCACCGGCGTCCCCACAGCCCTCAAGCCCAGCTTTCACGTTTTATTCTCACACTCGCTCTCTTCACGCCCCCGGTCCCGTGGGCTCCGACACATCCCGGTTCCTAAACGCCCTCTCGCTTTGCCGGAGTGATGGTGACAAGGGCGGCAGGAGCGTCGTCCTCAGGTCTGAGGCCCAGCGCTGTCCGACCCGGCACCCTCCAGGAGGAGCCCCGGGGCGCTCCCCTCCTCAGCGCCACCTCGCCTGCCCAGACATGCTCTCCCAGGGCCCCGGTGTGTCTCCCAACAGCAGCCTCGCGGGGCCCTCTCCTCAGCTGTCACCCGCACAAGCGCCCTTCGCCACATCCTGCCCGAGCACAGCCCCAGCACCGGAGAGCCCCGGAGGGCCCCCCCTGCAGTACCCTGTGCCTCGCTGGTGCCCTGCCACGTGCTGCACCGAGCAGTCTCTCGGCCTCTGGTGCCCTCGCCTCCCCCACCCCGATCATCATAAAAGCAAGGGCCGCACCAAAAGAAATAAAATCAAAGTTGTTTCCATGATTACACCATTCGTCCTTTTGCAAAGGGACTTTGCCCTTATCTTGTTTGGGGGAAGCTATTTTCCAGTGGTTTTCATGCCAACTTTAAGGAAATATGACTGGGTTACGTGGCTGGGATTGGGAAGGAAGTGAAGCAAGATTTCAGCAGTGTTTTCCATTGTGTGTGCATCTGGTTGTTTGTTTTTTGAGTTAGGGTTTCATTACCTAGCTCAGAATGGGATGAACTCACTATGTAGCCCAGACTGGCCTCTAACTTTTGGGAATCCTCCTGCCTCAGCCTCCCAAGGGCTGGATCCCAGGCCCGTGCTACCATGGGGTTTCCAGCAGTGTTTTTAGCTTGCCTCTAGAAATAGTGCCGAGGATGAAGCCACCCCACTGCCTTAGCAGGACAGAAGGGAGGGGGACAGGAGACAGGGTGCTTCGTGGACGCAGCTACCACCTGGCCCCAGGCTCCCACACCAGGGCCCTGAGCACCGACAGCTGGAGGTCCCATTTCGGCTTCACTGCCCCTCCTTCTTCCCTGAGCCCGAGCCCTTGAACTCTTTTTGGAGGGTAGGAGGAGAGCCCAAAGTTCACACTGACCATTTTCTCCCGGCAGGCTTTGTTCCTGCCACCAATCCTGGCGTAGAGTCAAAGCCAGGCGTGGTGCTCCCCAAGCTGTCCTCTGCTCATGCTGTTCCATGCAGCCTTTGTTCTGCTGATAACGATCTTTCTAATGTGCAAATCTGTTTACAGTTCCCAGTGGCCCTGGAAAACCCTCTGCCCCTCCCAGAGCAGCCCCCTCCCCAGAATTCTCCCCAAAAAGATTTGCCCTTGTCCTTCAAAATCCCTCGGGATGTCGGACATGGTGGCCCACACCTGTGATCCCAGCACGCAGGAAGGTCACATTCAAGGCCTGGGCTACACAGCGAGTTCGGGGTAAGCCTGAACTACACAGCGAGACCCTGAGGTGCCCCAGCCCGTGGGAACTCAGGGAGACTGCGGCTCGGCCGTGTTGGCACTGAGGTGTCTGGGGACACATTCTTGGGGCTGGCTCTACAGTGTCACTTCCCCGCAAGGTGCCTTCCCGTGGGCACCAGACCGAGCAAGAGACTTCTTCCTTTCCCCACAGGGCCCTGCCAACCTGGCAAGGTCTGCACAGATCCAGTAAGGATTACTGAATTCTCGGCTCCCTCCTGACTCAGAGCGGGCACACTGGGCCTCACAGTGATGTGTCACTGTCTCTGCACGCGGAGCAGGACCGTGAAGGTGTCACACAGCTCCATTCTCCTCTCCTTCTGCTCCCAGACCAAAGAGCCTGCCACGCCGGGCTCTGCGGAGTTGAATACGTCTGTCGTTTTTAAATTTGTTGAGCCAAAAATCACTTTGCAAAATCTACACGTGTTCTCCCTAGTGAATAATGTGCGTAGTGTAAGACTCGTCTTGGGAATCGCCAGCCTTCACAGGCAGGCTAAAGGGCTCCAAATCTGTGCGACAACGCTGTATGCAGGTGTCTCTCGTTCCTTTTTAATTACCTGCTGTGCAGCTGTTTTTCTGTGGCACTCGAGGGCCTGCACTTCCGAGCAAGTATCTGACCACAAAACTACACCCCTAGACCTTTCTTGAGACAGGATTACAAAACTGCCCAGTATAGTCTCGAACTCATGATCATCCTGCCTCAGCCTCCTAAGTAGCAAGGATTACAAACATGCACCCTCACATCTGACCTGTCAAGCAATTTGGGAGGTACCTGGGATCGAACTCGGGCTCTTGTGCTTCCAAAGTAGGTGCGGTACCACCTGAGCTAAATCCCTGGCCCCTGTCAAGTAATTTTAAAAGAGAAAGTTCCCTCACACACACAATTCTGGTTTCTCCTCCAGAACGAGGCTACCCTTTCACAATGTTAAAGGCCTACGGGTGACCTGCTGGCTCCTACGGCTTTGGGGGGAAACGGGAGCTTTGTGGCGGCGCCTTTCAGACAAAGACCTCGCTCCCTTTCGGTAGCCGTGGGCACTCTGCTGGATTTAATTTCTTGTTTAGAAATTGAAGTGGTTTATCTGGCTCGGATTTTGTCTCACTGTTAAAACACAGTTTACATAAAGAGGAGGCAGGGATTTCTTTGGGCTGTTTGCTGCCACCCAGCTTTTTCTGTGGGATTCCCATACAGACTCTCCAGGGCCACGAAGTCCACGTTGCTGCCCTGCCAGGAATCCCTGTGGTTTAAGCTAGTGGCACCTTCGTGACCACCGGGGCCCTTTGACCTAATGCTCTGTCCATAGTAACAAACCAACCCAGGAAAGGGTGTGAGGAGGGCTGAACTGTGGCTCAGGCTTGGGGTCCAGCACGGAAGGGGCCTGAGTTTGATCTCCAGCACTGGGAGGAAAAAAAAAAAAGACAGGGAGACAGACAGGATGCCGGGGAGCCCAGGAGCTGCTGGGTATTTGTGAGCCTTATTACACAGTTCCTTTCTCCAGCACAGTACACAGGCTGGGTAGGGTGTATCGAATGTGCTATGTGACAGAGGGTTAAAAAATGTTATCTATCTCTGCACTTCTGCTGACTCATGTCTAAATGTTTCCTCTTTCCTTTGTAACTCCACAGCACCAACCTAGCCGTCTAAAAGGACTTTTCCTTCACCCTCTTCTCAGTTCTCAGAGCAAACCACCATACAGCCTTCACTTCCTCAGCGGAGGGTGCTCAGGGCCTGGGCAGGCTGGGTTGTTTCAGTCCGGGTGCTGGGCTGGAGCTCGCAGAGTGGGTTTGTAGGAAGCAGGTGACCCCGCCCCCTCGCTGACTGGTTTCACTGTTACCATGCCAACATGGTTGGCAAGCACCAGTCTGAGCTGGGGCCCCGTCAGCTCGGAGGCACGTGCCTGGCACGTGGTGCCCCCCCAGTGCACTCATCCCCTCGGTCAGCACCCTTAGCAGTCTAGCTGACCCAAGGGCATGGGCAGGACAGCCGTGCCTTGCCCCACACTGAGGGTCGCTTCTGTGCAGAAAAGCCAATCTTTCTCCATCCCAATATTGTGACCCTGTAGTTTATTTCCCAAAGAGAAGCAACTTCTGGATCTCTCAAGATTAACCAAAGAGACGTAAAGAATGATGTCTGCAGTGGGACAAAGGGGCCGCCTAGTCCGCACTGCCACCACCAGACTGAGCATGGCCTGTGTTTGAAGGTCCTGGTCTGTATCCATCTCATCCTGTGGAGAAGTTTCCAGGTCAGGCCTCGTGGGCAGGGCTTTGCCCAACTCCACAGCCAGCCCACGACCCTTTCACGGGCCCTCTCATCCTTTCTGCTGACTCCCCGCTCAAGACCAGGAATCTGAAGTAGGAAATAATTTGAGGGCTCCCACAATTCACTGCGGCCCTAAAGCTGGAAGTAAACACTGCTCAGCCACACTTGGTTCATTTCTATCTCCCCAAAGCTTTCTTGGGACTGTTGCTGTCTCCGGCCCTCTACAAGCACATCTGCCTTGAGAAAGAGGGTTGAGCCAGGCGTGGCAGTGCACGCCTGTGACCCCAGCACTCCAGAGGCTGAGGCAGGAGGCTCGTCGTGAGTATGAGGGTACCCAGTGCTCACAGTCATTCCAATCCAGCAGGTTTGAAGCCTGTGGAGGGGCCGGGATGGAGGGAGCATACCTGAGAAGGTCTGCAAGGGCCCAGGCCAGCACTGGTCTCTGCTGGTGGTGCTTATGCCCCTTTTGGGGCCATCTCCATGGAAACACACTGGCTTCTCTCCTCCCTCCAAGCTGGGTTCGGTGTGGACAGTTCAGCCACCTGTGACCTCTACCAGGTACTATATGGGGCAGGACCGGGCTCTGGTGTGCGGACAGCGCTGTGATTCACTGCGAGGAGGAGGACCCTGCCGCATTCCACAGGGCAAACAGTGCTGCTCCGGAGGGAAGCAAAGGACTCCCAAGGGGACAGTGACCCTGCTCCCTCTCTGTCCTTGAGGGAACGTCTCAGTGCCCCTTGCCTGCAGAACCAACCTTGTGACTCGAATGTACTCTGTTTCAAAATGACACCCTCCACCCCCACCCCCGCTGCCCTGGCTCTCATGCCTGACTCTGCCCTGGATGCTTCTGTGCACCCCATGGCCACAGCTGTCATTCCCGAGCTGCTAACCCAATCAGGGTGGGTCCAGATGGGAGATCCAGGACATCAAAATCAAGGCCTGCCCCCCAGCCCTCCAGGCTTCTACCCAGAACCGCCCAGTGTCTGCCCCTGAATGAAGTATGAGTTTGGGAGAAAGCGCCCGGAACCCTCCAGTGCGTCTTTGCATCCTTCCAGCTTCTGTCAAGCCCTGAGAGCCTGCGTCCTCCTCTCTGGGCACAGGGCAGGTACCATTCACTCAGTAAGCGCTTATAAAAGGAGGCGAGCTGGAATCTCCCCTGAGCAATGCAGAGGGGTTGCTCTCCCCCTCCCACAGATGGTGGGTTCGGCCGGCATGTACTGCTGTAAACAGGGTCACTTTCGGTCGGACCTTGGGGAGAAGCCCCCAAAGCCGGTAGAAACAGTGCGAGAATGGGAGTCTGTCCTTGGGAGGCTGTCAGATAACCAAGCCTATCGTTCAGGTCAGAAACGGAGAGTTGATTCTGGGAAAGAGTTCCTGGCCTGGGGTCCACAGACCCATAGAAGCCCCAAAAGGAAATGAAAGGAGTCTCTGAACAACCTGAAATCACTTCCAAACTCGGTTTGTTTGGACTCTGGAAAGACAGCCACAGATTCTTACAGTGAGAAGCTGTTAACCTGGATCATCCCAGTCTCTTCTACAAGTTAGATCCTGAACGTTTGCTCGTTTTTGTTTTGTTTTGTTTGGCGACCCTGGAGAAGGAACTGTGTAATTCTCTAGCAATGAACCACATCCTCCCGACTGTCCCTGAATTGCCCAGGCTGCTTTCAACCTCAAGACCCTCTACCTCGGCCTCCTGAGCAGCTGGCGCGACCCACAGGACTCCCGCTCCAGGCCCATCAGAGCGGGACTTTGTCAAGGGAGCGCTGGCCCAAGCCCAAGGCTGATTCAGCAGCTCCCTGAACTCTGGGCTCTGCAGCCAGGGGCAGAGGCTGGGTCAGCGGAGAGCTAGAAGCACAAACTCCTAAAGGTCTCCGGAGACACGTTAGAAAGCCCAGGAGAAGCGTGGCAAAGAGCAGGGATAAGCTAGAAGCTACACTCGCAGCCGCCCGGGCACAGAAGGCTGGGACCTCGCGGTCCTAAGATCAGGAGCCTCCGTCCACCCGGGCGGCCCGTGCAGCTCGCAGCGCCGAGGCTCCGATCCCGGCGGCACCGGCAATCGCAGGCGAGGCCACGAGCCGGGCCGGTACGACCGAGCCTGCCGCGGCGCCGCCCCCCGCCGAGCCGGCCCTCTCGCGTCCCTACCAGGCGAATGTCCCCGGGGCCGTGCACCACCAGGGACAGGTTCTCGGCCTTGGCCGCCGCTGCCATGTCTCTCTGGGCTCGGGTGGTGGAGACTGGAGGCGGCGGGACGCTTGGTGGTTCCGGTCCCAGCCGGCCAGCAGTCCAGGGTCAGGGCAGGAGGCGGGGCCTCGCCCCCGAGCGCGCGCGGCCGGGGCGGGGCCTCCTCGACCCTGACAGGGGGCGGGACTCTGCTCGGGGCGGGGCCTCCTTGATGAGAACTTCGGGTCTGGGCTCGCGAGGGGGCGGGACTTATGCACGGGGCGGGGATACCCGAGTGTTAACAGTGGGGCCTGGACCCGCTGAGGGACGGGGCTTAGGGGCGGGGTCTGGGCGGGGCTTCTTTTCGCG
Source organism: Thryonomys swinderianus (assembly GCA_004025085.1). Classification (NCBI taxonomy): domain Eukaryota; kingdom Metazoa; phylum Chordata; class Mammalia; order Rodentia; family Thryonomyidae; genus Thryonomys; species Thryonomys swinderianus. Next base: position 8,315 of record PVIC010003789.1, on the reverse strand, counting down.
CCAGCCCGGGAGCCCCAGACTGAGCCCAGGCGCGGGTTTGCTCGCCCTCCTCCCGCAGGCGGGGCTGAGCCTGACGCTACAGGCATTTGCCAGAGCCTGCAAATCTTGGTTTAGCTCCGGAGGGCGGGCTTGAGAAGGTCGCCGAGCTGCCGAGAACGCAGTTCCAGACCAACAACGAGGTTCTGGGGCTGCAAGCCAGGGTCTGGGCCGAGGCGTCCGCACTGTGAGCAGCGGCGGGCTGAGCTGGGGCTGCAGCGCCCCGACACCCGGCACGGGGAACCCGAGCAGCAGTAGACTGCAGTGCGGTGGGGTTCGTGCGCCCTTCCCCAGAGGGCTCTGCCGCTCCTGTGCTTGCAGGAGCTCCATGCTGGGCCTCCCGAGGCTGGCGACCCTCGGCCTGTAAATTACGTACACAACCACTAGAACCCAAGCCACGGCACTAACCAAGGCGCACTGCCACAATGAGCAGTCGGTCAAGCTTGGAAACGGCCCGTACGGTTGCGGCTGCAGGCAGAAGGATTCAATGCCTAGAGGTCTCAAAAAAGGGTCAGAAGAAACTTTTTCCTTTTTTTTGAGACAGGGTCTTGCTTTTTAGTTCAGGCTGGCCCTGAGCTCCCTATGCAGCAATCCTTCTGCTTGTGCCCCCTGAATGCTGGGATTACAGGTGTGACCCACCATGCCCAGCATTGTGGTATGTGGTATTCAGGATCGAACTAAAGAGCTTGCGCTTGTGAGTCAGTGCCAGAACCACGGAGCTAAATCCCCAGTCCCTGGAAAGCCCTTTCAAAACTGGAACTCTTATGTGCTTGATGGGAGTGAGAACAGTACTGAGCACAGGAAGTGGGAGCAGGAAGAATGGAAGCAAGCAGAAGCAGCTAAGGACAGCTGGATGCCCACTGAAGATGAGGGCATGAACTTGGATAAATGGTGGAAGTAGAGATGAAGTAAAGTGGATGGTTACAAGATTTATTCTGAAGACAGAACATAATGGAGAGGCCGGCTCCTGAATTTTTGACTTGACTAAGATGGATGGAGATGCTATTATCTGATGTAAGCAAGGCTAAGGAAGAGGCTCAGATTTGGGGGAAAGATGAAACATGTCATTTTGAGTAGACCAAGTTTGAACTGCCTGTGAGAAGGTGAAATGACCTGGCCATATCTGACGTGTGTCTGGGAAACTTCAGGCTTGAAAGGGCCAGGTTCAGTTTGGAAACCATTGCTGTGTAAGGACCGCATTTAAAGCAGTAAGAGAACACAAGACATCCAGGGAGAGAGAATAGAATGAAAAGGAGGCATGGGCCGGCGGAGGGTTAGCTCAGGGGTTCCGGTGCCTGCCTCGCAAGCGCAAGGTCCTGAGTTCGATCCCCGGTGACCACATACAATGCTGGGCATGGAGACTCACACCCACCAGCCATCAATACCACATACCACAGTGGCCAGGCGTGGTGGCTCACGCCTGTCATCCCAGCACTTGGGAGGCAGGGACAGGAGGATTGCTGAGTTCGAGGCTTGCCTGGGCTCCATAGTGAGCTCAGAGCCAGCCTGAACTACAAAGCAAGACCTTGTCTCAAAAAAAAAAAAAAAAGAATGAAAAGGAGGCACATTGAGACCAGGAAAAGGAAGAGGTATTCGTGAATGAACTTGAGAACAAATGAGGTCATCACAGGGAAAAAGAATATTTTAAGAAGTGGCCAAGTGTTGAATCCTGATGATAAATGAATGTGGAAACTGAATTGTCTGGGGACTTAGCAGCACAAGGAACGCTATGGTTTGGAAGTGGGTGGTGTCTTCCCAAGGTCCTAGGTTGGAGGGTTGGACCACAAGTTGAGAGCAGTTCAGAGTGCTGTGCACTTGGGGGGAGGGCCTAGTGGGAGGTCCTTGGGTTGGTTAGTGTTTGTCCGCAGGGGATTGTGGAGGCCCAGCCCCTTCCTATCAGTATCTCTGCATCCTGTCTCAGGAGGTTTGGGACAGGCAGCTGTCATTAACAGGGGACCAAAGGGCAAGACTACTTAATCTTGGGTGGAAATCTCCAGGACAAACAGCCAAAAATAAACCTTTTCTCCTGGTAGGTTGTCTCAGATATTTCTTTGTAATGATTGAGAACTGACTTATAACAAAGAGGTAGCTGGTGATCACAGAAAGGAACTTTGTGAAAAGATAGAAGAAGGGGCCATATTGGGCTGGGGCCTTGTCCACTGGCACCAGACACAGGCATCTGACATGTTCTGCCCCAGGTGCCAGGACTATGATGAATACCACAAACACAACGCCCTACTGAGATAAGGGAGCCCCTTCCACAGATCATCGAAGAACCAACAGCTTCTGTGTAACAGGGAGTTGCGTTGGGCATGTTGTGACCAGCCCTCCCGCTGCCTCTTTGTAGAGAAGCAGAAGCTAAGGGAATGCTTATAAAAAGACAAAACAAACCCAGGCTCAAGGGGAAACGCTTGTTAAGTCTAGCACTCCACCTTGTTCCATCTCTTCATTTATGTCATTATGCAGAAAGACACTGAATTTTGAAATCAAGCCAATCAGGGATTGAGTCACAATTGTTTTGTAAAGTTTTTTGTTTGTTTTAAGGTTTGTTTGTTTTGAGAAGAGCGACTAAGGGAGGTTGGTAGTTTTTTGGGTTTGTTTTTTTTTTTTTGCTTTTTGAGACAGGGTCTCGCTTTGTAGTTCAGGCTAGCCCTGAGCCCACTATGGTGCCCAGGCAAGCCGCCGCGAACTCAGCAATCCTCTTGTCTCTGCCTGAGGTTGGTAGTTTTTTGAAACAAGTTTTCCTACTCTGTCCCCAGGCTGGCCTTGAATTAGCTATGTGGTTAGCCTCAAACTCAAGATCTTCCTGCCTCAGTCTCCCAGTGCTAGGATCATGGCCATACACTACCATACTGGGCTGGAACTGTAATAATTATTATTATTTTTTAAAGACAAGGTCTCTATGTGGTTCAGGCTGACCTTGAGCTCCCTCAGCCTCCCAAGTACTGCAATTATAAGCCTGCGCCACTCTCTCTGGCAGAACTTACAATCTGCCACCAGTGTGATTTTGGACAAGTTACCAAACTTCTTCATGTCATTTTTTTCAGCTTTAAAAGAAGAATAACTACTCTATAATGCTCATTTCTGGAACTAATAAGATAGGATTAAATCAGGCAGTAGGTTCGGCTGGCACCCGAACTATTCCCACAATAGAATAAAATTGTAAAAAAATGAAGAGGACAGACATGAGGAAAAGTGACACAGCTATTACAGTTTGTATCCTAAGCGTCGCCCATGTGCTATAAAGTTGGTCCCTGTTACAGGACTTTTGAAGGTGGTAGAAATTTAAGAAGCAGGGCCTAGCTGTGAGTCTCTGGATTATTTGTCCTTGAGGCAAATTGTGTCACTCTTGTCCTTTTTCCTTTTCTCTTCTTTGCTTCACAGCCACAAAGAGAACAGCTTTGTCCCTCTAAAGTGTCCACTACTGGGTAACGCAGTGGGTCCAGCCAGTGTTGGACCAAAACCTACACTCATGAGCCAAAATAAACTTCTTTTTGTAAGGTGATTATCTCAGGTATTCATCACAGTAGCAGAAAGCTGGTGAATGTAATACTCAAAGGAATTGTTATTATTTGTAATAGAGAGTCTCAGGAACACCCAGATCAAATCCAGGTGACCTGGGTATGCTGTCATTGCAGGGCTAGGCCGGGCTGGGCTGCACTGGATGAAATTCAGTTTAGACCAAACCAATTTCATAAGACCATGGGAGGGAACATGCATTAGCAGAAGGGACACTTGGTCTCCAAAAGTATCTTGCAAGGGCAGTGCCCAACTAAGGTCATGAAGAGCCAGTGTCCAGGACACACCAGGAGCACACACACAAAGGGATCAGGCCACCAAGGCTGGTGGCGTCCGCCCCCAGAGCCCCCACCCAGGCATCCTGTCCTGAGGTTTCTATGTTTGAAGTTTGGCTTCTATGTAAGAAGCCATCAACATAATGTAACTCAGATAAAGTATTCAGGAGAGGTAATGTTTAATATCTATTGACAGATTCAGGAAATAATTAACATTGTTTTTTAAATTTACAAATTTAGAAGGGCTTAAGCACAGATATAAATATAAATAAGGAAAAGTTCCCAGGGGAAAAATTTAATTTGAAGTGCTGGTGTGGAAAGTAGTATTATAATTCTGTACTGTACTAAATCTGAATCAGGTGAGAAGGGCCAGGACAAGAGCCAAGACGTCCAAGCCACCTGGCACTAAGGGAAGTGAGCCTGACATGTGGTCTGCAGCCACCTGGCACTTCGAGAAGAGCAATTCTAACAAGATATCAGGTCATATACATCTCCAAAATATACTAAGCCCACAAGACTCTGATCACAAGACCCCATGAAAAGATGAGAAAGACATCACCACCAGGAGCCATGATGTCAGCTTATTTAGACACAGAGAAGCTGGGCACAGGGGAGTATGCCAGTGGCCCCCAATACTTGGTATGCAGGTCCAGCACGGGCACCCCATGGTTACCTCGCTTCCAGAGGCATGGACACCCCCAGCATGGGCACATCTTCATCTCCTCATAAACATAGTAAATGTATTCGTCTCCTTGTTCTCTAAGGTCCTGTACTGAACAAGGCAGAGGGGCTACACAGTGACACCCTGTCTCACCAAGTCAGATAAAGCTGTGGTTTACAGAAGTGCTCGGGAGGGGAGCAGTACACTGCCTGGTCCGGATCAGATCTCATCCACATCTCACCCACGGTCTGCTCTCAGGAGCCTTGTAGGTTCACGTCTGACCAAGTCAGGCCTTTCTGAGGCCCTTAGTAACAGAAACCACCCACATGTGAGGAATGAATTATTAAAATATTTTATTCCATATGTATCATCAGAGACAGAAATTCAGAGCTCAACTATGGCATTCTAACTTGAAAATAAAAAATAAATAACCAGAATCATTAAAACCTTGCATTTATAGTACTGAACCTAGAAAAAACATAATGTTAAAATTTAAAAAAAATTGAGAGAGGGAGAGACGCTCATACAGAGTATGTTTCAATGACAATCTGTGTTCTCAGAATTAGTGAACATGTTACAAGATGAGGGAAAAGTCCAGATCAAATGTCAAAACCCAGAACCAAAATGATCCTGAATTTTCCACAGGTACTCACTAAGAAAGAGAAAACTTCGCCACCACCCATTTCCTAGTTCCCATGTGAGCAGTTATTATGCATGCCTCTGGTAACATTTTATAGAAAATGAATGCCCAGATATAGGGACAATTCAATTTAACATTTCCTCTTCAATTTACTTTTTATAGCAGACATACTGATTTCATCTTGAACATGATAAGCCAGATAGCCTGAGTTTCCGGGAACAAAGTCATGTAACTCCCCAAGGAATTTCTTCATGGCATCAATTGATATGTAACCTACAAAATAAAAGATATATATATATATATATATATATATGTATGTATGTATGTATGTATGTATACACATTTGAAATCTTACACCATGCACTTTTCGGAATATTATGGCTGGGATTCAAAATGCGCCCCCCCTCCCCCGCACGGGCCTCACAGTGTTGAAGGTTTGGTTGCCAGCGGCTGGGACTTGAGTTTATTGGACCCGAGCGCCCTGGAGTCATCCTGCTCCATCCCTGAGGAGCACCTAGCTCAGTGGGCCGCTGGGAGCAGCACCTAGCTGGAGGCGTCTTCGAAGGGCTCTGCCTCTTTCCTTTTCCGTTTCCTGCAGCTCTCCTCAGCCAGGCCCTTCCGCCATAATCTTTCTGCCTCAGAGCTGCCATCTGTGGGCTGGAACATCTGAAACCCTGGCCTCCCTGACACTGTTTTTCACAGGTACTTGGTCGCAGTGGCGCAACACTAACATACACTGTCTTTAAGATTGTTAAAACATGTTTTTTGGAAAAGAATTATTAAATAATACCAGTGAGAAGATTATCCATGAAATCTGATAATTATCAGGCAATGTATTCCTTTCCCCCCAGCACCTTTTAAACCACAGTTTTATGTTAGGTTATTTTTTGAGACAGGATGTCACTATGTAGCCCAGGCTAGCCTTGAACTCACAGTCTTCCTGCCATACAGGCACGTACCACCGTGCCCATTTAAACCATGGGTATCTGACTAGCTGATCTGACTGAGTGTGATATTCAGGTTGGAACTGTAACAAAAAAGTATCTAGACCAAGATAACTAGGATTAACTGGCTTGGAGAGAAAATAGATTTTATCTGTTTTTCAACTAGCTACTAACAGCACAAATAGTTCATCTTCCCTATGAGAGTAGGTAACACTTTCCTATGCTGCCAACACTGGAATAATATTGTTTTTGGGGGGTAGGGGGGGTATCAGCAATCGAACTCAGGGCCTCGCACTTGCCAGGCAGGTGCTGTGCCACTGAGCTATATGCCTAGTCTTGGGATAACATTCTTTTGTGAAAAATTAATTAGAAAAATCACTATTACTCCTCAGTCAACAAGATTATGAGAGTGGATCTGATGTCATTAATAATCTGAAACAGATATGAGTATCAGAAAAAAAAAAGGAAACCTTGCCCAAAGGGTAGAGAGTTTACAGAGCAAAGACTTTAAATAATTACTTAAATGCAATTGCTTACTATTTGAATGATTATATTTTAGGTAATGCAAATGTTTGTGCTTTATATTGAAATTGAAATCTAATCTAAAGTAAATATTGTATGAATATTCTGTATAGTTCAAGTATGATTGAATTTAGGTCACCACTATCATTAAGACTAGTAGGAGGTCTATGTTTGTAGTTAGTTCCTTTAACAATAACAGATTCTTGGTTAATAAACTATGAATACAACTACATAAAACTGCTACCTTTGTATTTCAATATTGGTCATTCATTTATTAGATCTCCTTTTTAATTCTTAGTTTTATTAGATCGTATTTGCTGTACAGAATGATTATACTCATCCTGGGGAGTGGGAACACGACCTCTCGAAGCACTGTTGCTAGCTAGGTTCACGATCTTTGCACTGTTGCTAGCTAGGTTCATGATCTTAGCCTCATGGCTGGATACCTATGTATATGAAAATCTAATGGAGAAAATTATTAATGTTTATTTAGCTGCAAGTATACACTGTTTGAAGTTTGTAGAGACATGAGGATAGTAATAAAAAATTGCTGTATCACTAAAAATATTCCCATGAGAAGGGTAGGCATGATATTATAACAGGTATTTTTTTTATTTTTATCTGTGGTGCCTGCCTAAAGCAGTCCATAGAAACCAGACTTTCTCTTCCTCTAGGCAGGGCATAGAAACTCAAATCTCCCTCTACCTTTCTGTCATAGAGTTCCTCATGAAGAAACTCCCTAATCTATCCTTATCTAATAGTAGGTCATAAGACTCCACTTTGTAGGTGCTGGGTAAGCATATCTTTATTGTATGGTTGATTTTAATATTTACCAGTAATCTCTTTATTATATTACTAAGCATTTGGTAAGTCCAGTGAACATGAGACATTTAGTAGCTGTTGGTGAAGTTACCTAAAGCACAGACAAAGCTTGGTACCAAACAAAAGTGTGGCAAACTGGGGCGTTTTGTCTTTTGCTGCCCTGAGTAGCATGGATCAGGCCTAAGCTCAGCTTCTTCTCTAAACCTCATTTCTGCCTATTTATGGGTTGCTGTGCTTTGTGCCATCAGACTCACAGGAGACTAGAACTTAGTGTAAAGGTTCTAATTATGTCTCCTGCCCCTGTTACCCACAAATAAATGGATATTTTCTAGTACTCAAATGACAAAGAAGAAAATAATAAAACCGAACCAGAAGAAATGACTAGAAGACACAATGGGAGGACAGGGATTTGTGGACTGTTACCAGAGGTAGTTTTGATTCTGAATGAGAAAAGGATACATAATACAAGTTCCCTTTTTTTTTTTTTTTGCTTTTGAGACAGGGTCTGCGTTATAGTTCAGGCTGGCCCTGAGCTCACTATGATGCCCAGGCAAGCGGCTGCGAACTCAGCAATCCTCCTGTCCCTGCCTCCCGAGTGCTGGGATTACAAGCGTGAGCCACAACGTCCAGCATTGTGGTATGCGGTGTTGATTGTTGGTGGGCGTGTCTCCACGCCCAGCATTATATATGGTTACCAGGGATCGAACTCAGGACCTTGTGCTTGCGAGGCAGGCGCCGTAACCACTGAGCTAACCCTCCGGCCCTTTTTTTTTAGTTTTTTTGAGACAAGGTCTGACAGGCATGAGCCACCACGCATAGCACTGTGGTATGTGGTACCAGAGATTGAGGGACCTTGCATTTGCTAGGTAAATACTGGCCCAATACAAATTATTTTT